>CAJHQP010004254.1:0-57568 GCA_905132765.1 Moricandia arvensis | reverse complement strand
AAACACGTGGCGTCTTAATATTGGTTGGCTATCGTCATGCTTTTCAGTTATGAAGACGAGGGACTCCTGGAAGAAACACATATTCGTTACCAATCTCTTTTTAGTTTATGGGCTTTTGAAACGGGCTGATCCAAAGCTATCTGATCTAAAAAAAAGTAACTAAGAACTTTAATGGGCTTTTCCTAACTTTCTTAGTTTTTGCGGTTGATACATGTTTTGTTGTTGTTTACGGTTCAATCATGTTTATTTCCTATTTGGTTGATTTATCCATGTATTTTGGCTATAAATTTCTTTTAGCGATTTGAGGCAATTAAATTATATTCTGTTTCCATGATCTAAATTTTCTGAGAAATAAGCAATATACCCGTTGTTGTTGTTATCTAAAAATTGCTGTAAAACTAGAATTATCTAGGAAATATTTGACGTATTCGAACGAATGGTTTAAGTCTTGTTCCATCATAATTTTGTCTTATCTATTTCAGATCTCGTCTGACAACGAGTATATTATACGGTTACATGTTGCGCTCGGCAGCATATCCATTGGCCAGAGATTTGACCTTATTTTACGTGTATTGTGTGTCTTTCTTTGTTTTCTGAATGCAGTGAACTATTTTACCCATATCGATATAAAATATTTTATATTTTTGAATTTGTGTTTCAAAATGGTTCACACCATACAAAGAATTTTGAAAAGTATGAGGATAAATTTATTTGCTAATAATTCGAAAACAAAGAAAAAGGTGAAAACCAAGTTGGTATATTTTCAAACCACATGTCTATGGTCTTTTTTCAAATCACTGATGCAAAGTTTGTCGACCGAATGTCCATCCTTGATATATATTAATAAGGATGGAACTCTGACTATTCCCTTTAGGATAATTTGTAATCACCAAATTAGTTTGTCTAAACATGACACTATTAGAAGATAACAATTTATGTCATATATTTATGTATTTTTAATCTATTACTAGCTACCTGGTTACGATTACTTATTTTGTATTTAAGAAGCTAATAGAAAACATACATTGGTTTAATGTTGGTTATATGACATTTGAGTCGGTTTACTTTATATTTTAGGTTTACTTCTTTACTCGCTGTATTTAAATGTTGATGCACTCTCTTTTTACAGTTAATTTAAGCTTTCTTACCTGTATTTTTTTTAAAATGTTTATGTATTCAGCTTCAGTTCTTTGGCTCACATAGTCATGTTTCTTATACTTATAAGATACAGAAGCATGGCTAAAGCTACTAAAGAACTCATTATTGCCTTCTTTGTTGAAGGATTTTCACTCACACTTGAAGACAAATTTACTTTCTACTTTGATAATCAATCGGCTTGGCACATTGCAAATAATTCAGTCGATTGCCATGTAGTTCGTGAAAGAGTAGCTTCAAGATCCTTGATGACACTTAATGTGGCTACTCAACATCAACTCGCAAATTTACTTACCAAACCCTCACTGCATTTTTGTTCAATCCTCTATTGTCCAAGATGGAAATTCATCACTTTTATTCTTTATCTTGAGGGATATTAGTAGAATATATATATACTGGTTTAATGTTGGTTATGTGACATTTGAATCGATTTACTTTATTTCTTTGGTTGACATTTTTGCTTGTATTTAAGTATTTTACACACTTATTTTACAGTTAATAACAGCTTTCTTAATCTTTGAGCTAAACATTCGGTTAGATCTGAAAGAAGCCTACACTAATAGTTCAAATTTTCTTATATATAACAGATTGATGATAGGAAGATAAAAAAGATCAGCGACTTAGCGAGTCAACATTTCACCTCTAACTATTTGTGTTTTTATTTTTACTAAAGTATTTTTATTATTGTTTTACATTAAAAAGAACATTCGTTCTTTAAAAGAAAGAAACAACATATATATAAAAAGTAACATTATATGACTCGGTTCTTTGTTATTCCGCCAGATTTTAAAAACAGAACAGCAAAGGAAACCCACCAAAATACGATAAAAAATGTATTAGAAATTCGAGATTAATTGGGCAAGAGCTTAACTACATAACACACAAAAACAAAGAAGAGTTGGTATCAAGTAAATCGACCGACAGGTCCATGGTGATGTACGTCCTCGAAAAAAAAGAGAGGTTTTGTCATATATGGAGTCACAGTTACGTAACATAGACGTGCACTATATATCATATGTTGATGTATTGTAAGTTGGTTAATAAATCCCACCACATACTTCCACTACTCCACAACTTGGTTGACTTTCCATTTTTTCACTCGATTTGTCACCATTATCTTCCAATGTCTAGTCCACAAATTCGTATATAAAAATCCAGAAAAAATGGAATGTATTACAAACAAACGTTATTAAACTTGTCAATTCCTTGTATTTTTAGTTGAAGTTATACATGAACTATATCAGCTTCATATGTCGTGATTTGGCTCAATGTAACAAAACAAGCTAACATTTATGATAAATTATTATTCAAAATATCTTTCAGTTGTTGGTTAAATATTTATTTTGGTAAACCGAAAAGATGTGAATTATACACTCGTCTAAATCTTTGGATTACACGAAATCTTTTGTAAGATAAGATAATAAAATCATATATTTTTTTTAAGCTAAGATATAATAATAACAAATAGATACTATTACAAACATTTACAAATAGATAAGATATAGTTGCAACTATTAATACTAATAGCTTTAATGAAAACTGTTTCAATGGTTTATTACCAATGATTACAACTATTTATCACTAGTAGTTACCATTTACATTTGTTCATCTAAACACTTGCAATACTTTAGTTTAATGGTTAAAAGGATTTATTTAAATATTCAACACCAGGCACGATAGTTTATAAATTTTATTTGGGATTGCATCTTTTTTACCGAACTTCCGATATCCTAACTGAATTCACCAAATTCTCCATATTTTTATTTTCATCGACTTTATATAGAACTATATATCCATGAAAATATTTTTTTCAGAAACGAAATATCATTAGTCATTTTAAATGCAATTTTGTTGGCTTTATCACATTTTAAATAAAAATTGATATTAGTTGTGTGTGAATTCTAAAATTTTTAAAGTAAAGTTTAAAATATTTATTTTTACAATTTAGTTATAGACTGTAACTAGAATGCATTTTGTGAAATAAAATCTATATAAGTGTCTGAATTCTTTGTGTTAATTTTCACCGGTTAAAACATAAAAAAAATGAAAAGAATATTTTATTTCATTCCACATCATTTTATATCATTTCAAAATATACACTGTTCATTTAAAATATCATTCTACGTCAAGAAAATTGTGGAAATAAATGGAATGTTGATTTCATTCTCAAATTTCATAAATAATTATTCTCATCATTCTATTTATTCTTTTTATTAGTCAGCAATTAGAAATATTTTTAAAATCATTTAATTTCAAATAATACAAAATTTAGACAAAATATTTATATTCATATTTGAAGAATACCAAACTTTGAAATCTTTAAGCTATGATCATATACAAAAATTTAATAACATTTGAACTTTTATAAATGATTCAAATTATTAATTAAATAACATTTGGTTGTGTTTGAATTTATATTCTATTAATATCTACGATTGAATAACACCTCTAAATTGTTTGACAAAGCCTGTTAACTTCAACTAACCCGCTCGTATATGTAAAGTTTTCAAGTTTTGATATCTTTTGGATTTCTAGAAACTTATTGTATTTCAAACAAAACACTAGATTTGATAAGGAAGTAATTGATTGTTGAAGGAAGATAAACTGCGGAACCAAGATTGTTCCATGTTTGTTAATATTATATCCTTACTAAAATTGTCTCTACTGAACTAACATAACTATCTATATAACCAAGTGATAATTATCAAATATTTGTATAAAGAAAGACATATCTTACCTAACCGACCTCACATGTATGTTTAGCACAGCCAATGACAAGGAATCTTTCCTACGTGACTAACACTATCTACAATTATGCAAAATAGTTCCCATGATATCTTTTAAATTATGTAAGTTTCAGTTACAAATTTTTTATATACCTAACTTGTTAGAAAATTCTATTAGAGAAATTTTTTAGGTTCGATCATCTAGATACTAAGTTTAGATTAGTTAAATCAAGAGATAAAAATATATATTTATATTTTTAATAAAACTTATATTTGTCATGTGTTCATAAAAACATGACAAAATTACGGCTATGTGTTCATAAAAACATGACACTTATATAGATTTTATTTCACAAAATGCATTCTAGTTACAGTCTATAACTAAATTGTAAAAATAAATATTTTAAACTTTACTTTAAAAATTTTAGAATTCACACACAACTAATATCAATTTTTATTTAAGATGTGATAAAGCCAACAGAATTGCATTTAAAATGACTAATGATATTTTCATTTTTTAAAAGCTATTTTTGTGACAATTTTTTTTAACTCTATGTTAACGTATTTCTCTTTTATTTATAATGATGTAAGGAAACGTTCAATCCTTTTTAATTGCCGTATATATAAAATGAATGTCTTAGCGGATACGGAACTCCAGTTACAATTGCCTGGAAGCAACGTTGGCCACCAAACTAAACCCCACTCATTGGAACAACGTCTGTGGACCCAATAACGAGCTTCATGGGACCCATGCCGCCCGTCTATTTCATATGTATTTTTATTTTTTACTAGACCAAAAATCTTATGGACGTGATGGGAATTTGCTTTTGTAAAATGTTGCTTTTTGGCAAATTACACCATATAACCAAAAAAAAAATTCAAATCAAGAAAATAACTAAATCTCCTTCCCTCTCTTACTTTCTCTTCACATCTCTTTTAACCTTCTCTCTAGAAATTTTTTCTTTTTTAAGTTATTTCACCAATTCTCTATTCTTTGATTGCTTTACATCATATGTTATTACTTTTTTGTAAAACTTATAACTTTGCTATACAATGAAACTTAATTAATTGCATAAATTATAAACAACATGTAAAATAAATTTAATATAATATAAATATTTCAATGAGATAGATGTAATGTTGCATACTCATTTACAAATAATGATTAGTAAAAAACGTGTGTAGCAATGATTTTAATCGTAAATAATAATTCATAAATATATTGGAAAATTGCAACGAAAATAACAAAAATAAATTACGGCTATGTGTTCATAAAAACATGACAGATTGTGGTTGTAGTATATACACGATTTATTAGTTGCATTTTCATGGCAAAATAGTTACATGTTGTCACAAAAGTTTTGTGCCTTTTCGCCTTTAAATGTGGTTATATCGTCACTACCTTTGCCACAAAAATAACATATAATTTATTTAATCACGAATTTTGTCATGTTTTTATTTGTGGCTTTTCTAATAAACTTTTAATATAAAAATATTTCATAAAATTCAAAATTTAATTACAACTAATTATTATACATAAACTCCCAAATTTAATAAAATATTACAGGACCAAAATTTTGTTGGAACCAAAAAAAAGACAACAACATAGACATCAAATCTCACCAAGTGAAGATACCACCTATTTAAATATAATTATTGAGTTGTGGTGGAGGTGGAGTTTGAACCATTAAAATCTACATTTTTGAATAACAAATAATTTTATAAAATCATCAAACCAATAAAACTAGACTTTAATGAAAATATGAAAATTTAGAACACTATAATTCAAAATTTTAATAATCATTATAAATCCAATTTTTACTAACACTTCCATAATCATGTTTTATCACGAAATAGCCATGTTTTCACGCGTTTGCCTCCAAAATAGCCACAAAATCGATCATAAAATTTTCATGACTAAATTTGAATATATTCCCTAATATTTTTTTTTACATACCGATGGAAGACAGAATCACAGTTTTGCCACTAAATATATTGAGAGTTCGGTTTTTATAATTCTAAAAATACATACACTTTTATTCGACTGATTGGTGGAACGTTTTTTAGTGGAATGATTTTTACTCACGATTTGTAACTGTGACAAGCACTTTTTAAAACTATTTATGATATAATCTTCAGCCACAGACTTTTTGTGACAAATTGTGGCTAAATTATTATGTTTTGGTCACATTTATTTTTGTGACAAATTGTTCATGAATTTTTTTTTGTTATATGTGACTAAAACTAGCATTTTTAAAATGGTGACTATTTATATGGCTATTTTAATCACGAAATAGATACATTTGGTCATTTTTGTGACAAAAACGTAACTCTTTCATGAATATTTTTGAAATAATTATGATTTAGCAATGATTTTCTGTGCTATACTAGATTATTCTACTAGTCGACTAACTTTCTTGCAATTGTTTCTATTGTAAATCCACTGAGAAAGAGTAGTAAAAAAACTGATTTCAAGATACTAATTTCAATAACTGATTTCTAAATTCCTTTTAATATAAAATTACAATAAGAGATAGATAACAACAAGTGGTTCAGGTGCAAAATTTAACGATCATTTCATCAGTAGATACTCAAATTTAATTATTACTATTTTTCTAATTGATATTAAATTTGATTATTGGACAATCATTTATCATTCATCGATCCATGTTCATGAACTACTGTTTGGCTTCCAGAATTTAATCCCATAGATCGTATGTTTTGCCTAGTTATATGACATTCACCATATTTATGCAATTATGCTATAACATTTTTTTGTGATGTGCAGTTCAACTCATACTCATTGCAAGTTGATGACCACTTACAGTCTTGAAAAGCTAACAAAATTCTATTTTCACGTTAAAATTCGTCAGTCTCAAAATGTGTAATACATTAATGATAAAAAAATGGAACTTTCTTTACCATATCTAAAAGAATATTGAACCACAACATTTGTTTTGTTGGTCAACCATTGAACCACATTGTTACTTTTGTCCTTTATATGAGCTATAGAGAGTCTCACGAGAGCCGCCGTCCGTGACACAGAGAGACAATAATAGTGTACGAACTCTAATTCTTATAAATCTTTTTCGGGAACTAAATAGTGAAAATACTCTGCCAGACAAAATAAATTACTTATATCCAAAATTCCCTACGTGTCATCTTTGCAGAGGCTTCCTTTGGCGATTCCTTCACAAATCTATTGTTAACAAACCGATAACGATGTTTATTGAAAATTCAAGATGACGACGTTTGGTAGTTATGCCAGCCATCCAAAAGAGAGAGACACATGAAAATTTACCTTCAACTAACAAAAGAAGTTTATTTATACTCTTATCATATTGTATTTCTCAAAAATTCATACTGTAATAAAGAAGAACTATAATTTTCTCTTAGTGGTACTAAAATCATGGTTAACTGAATTAACTAGAGTTTTCTTTGGCTTAAATCGACTCTCTTCAATTATGGTGTTAATCAGACTTTGTATCCAGGAAATATATATATATATATATTATCCTAGGCAATATATCATCTTTACGTTGGACCTAATTAACTTGGATCTCCTCACATAAAAAAAAAAACACATTGTTAAAAAGGTGTAGTGACATTTTGAAGGAGTTTACAGTAGTGAATCTCATATTTTAGAAAGAAAGAAAAAATAAAAGCGACAATCATAGCGGAACGATCATACAATACAATAATTATTCTAGTTCAAGAGCAAATAAATCAACGTTGACAACATGCTTGAGGACTAAAGTCAAAATTATTAGGCATTACAGAGATATGTACAGGGGAATAATTGGTTGGTACAAGTTTATGTTTGCTTCACAGCAAAGAAAATATTTGGGGTTTTTTATAACCTTCCGAAAACGCATTTAGTAATAATATGTTATAAACTGACCGGGATATGAATAATACTATATGGAAACAACCAATCAGTGTATCATATAACTATCGAAACAGCATATTAATTATAACCAGTTAAATATTAAATTTCTCTATATGAGTTTTAGGGTAACACATTGCATGAAAAGTTATGACCAAATCGAACAATAACTAAGGCTTCATATGGTAAAACTAGTTCAACTAGTGTAGATCAAACGTAATATGTAAATCAAATGAAATTAATGTAAATCAAGTAGATTACGTGGGAAAAATGCAGATCAAATAAATTAAACAATTTATTATTTTGAAGGTTTTCAATTGGCATTTTCTGATGACATTTTCTGATGAAAATTAAAATTATTTATGTATCTAAAAACATTGTTAACAAAATTATTTCTACACGTACATCACGATGTATATAAAAATGAATTTTCTAAAGTGATATGAAATTCACGTATATAAGGTGATTTCAAATTTGTCATACTAAAAAGACTAACAAAACAAAGGATAAGAACTGTATTTTGAGAGACCTGAAAATACTAAGTAACAACCAATGTTACCTGTCTTCGTACTGTCCAAATCTTTTTTTTTTGGCACTGTCCAAATCTTGTATAATTCATAATTGTATTCACACTGTTTACCAAAAAAAAAAAAGCATAATGTTTTGACAGAAATTAAAATAATAAGCGATGGCGTAAAAGCATGTGACGATTGACAATTATGATTAAGATGTTCCCGTGACCTGCAGACCAGCGGAATGTCCAGTCCAACAAAAAAACCTTCGTTCATGGAAACCGTGCCCCATGAAAATACTACCTAACTTTTAGATAAATGCACCTTGTTTTTCCGTTAGATAAATATAGACTATAAAAAATTTGTCTCAACAATTTATGGAAGAAGTTTGCCAAAAAAAAAAAAAAACAATTTATGGTAGACCGATAGTGAAATAGATTTTATAAGGACCTTGTTTTTCCGTTAGATAAATAAAGACTATAAAAATTGTTAGAATTGATGATTTAGATAAGGACCATGAAAATACTACCTAACTTTTAGATAAATGCACCTTGTTAGAATTGATGATTTATGAAGAGAAAGAGTATGAACACTCAAGAACACTCAAGAACACTCAAGAACAAATAAGAATAAGAAGGAGAGAAACTTATTTCCTTGATTAATTTCTTTGCAAATACATTGTAATATATAGAGAATACAAAAGACATCTTCCATAAACAAGGTCCATGAATTCATGAACTCCCATAAACAAGGTCCATGATTTTGGGAACCATGTTTTAAGGATCCATGAATTCATGAGCTCCCATAAACAAGGTCCATAATTTTGGGAACCATGTTTTAGGGATCCATGATTTCTTCATGTCAACACTCCCCCTCAAGCTTGACCATATGGAACAAGTCAAGCTTGGAAAGCCATGAAGTATTCCCTCATTAAAACCTTTACTTGGAAAAACCACTTGGGATAAAAACCAAGCAAAGGAAAAAGAGTAGAACACTCCATGGTGAGGGGATCACTGACATGGAAGGTTTATGAGTCCTAGTCTTGGAAGAATGGACTCACAAACTTTGCTGCTGGCCGCCTTGGTGAAGATGTCCGCCAGTTGATCTTCACTCCTTGTGTAGCATGGGAGGATCACTTGCTGCTCTACTGCTTGTCTTACCTTGTGGCAGTCTACTTCTATGTGTTTTGTCCTCTCATGGAAGACTGAATTGGACGCAATGTGTATTGCGGCTTGGTTGTCACAATGCATGGTCATGGGGTTGGTGATCTCAATCCCCAAGTCGCCTAGAAGACTCTTTATCCAGATGAGTTCACTGGTTAATTTCCTCATTGATCTGTACTCTGCTTCTGCACTTGAGCAAGACACAACCTTCTGCTTCTTACTTTTCCATGTAACCAAATTTCCTCCAATGAATGTGCAATAGCCGGTAGTTGATCTTCTGTCTGTTCTGTCTCCAGCCCAATCTGCATCACAGTATCCAACAACCTCAGTGTTTCTGTTGCAAGCCATCCATACGCCTTGACC
This sequence comes from Moricandia arvensis, assembly GCA_905132765.1. Taxonomy (NCBI): domain Eukaryota; kingdom Viridiplantae; phylum Streptophyta; class Magnoliopsida; order Brassicales; family Brassicaceae; genus Moricandia; species Moricandia arvensis. The sequence goes on along the minus strand of CAJHQP010004254.1, from coordinate 47,763 downwards.
CGGAGCCTCCCTTAAGTATCTTAGGATTCTCTCCACCATGTTCCAGTGATGAACCTTGGGATTTTGCATGTGCTGGCTAACCTGATTTACTGCAAAACAAACATCTGGCCGGGTAATGGTTAGATAGATCAGCTTCCCAACAATTCTCCTATATTGCTTGACATCTTCAAATGGAGTATCTTCATACTCCCCCTCTCGCAGTGTCTTGTAGCCCTCTTCAAGTGGTGTCTTGGCTTGTCTTCTTCCAAGATCTCCTGCCTCCTTTAGAATATCCAAAGTATATTTTCTTTGGACATGAACAACCCCTCCTTTGATCTGCACATCTCAATCCCGAGGAAGTACTTCAGTTCACCTAAATCCTTGATGTCAAATGCGGTCTTGAGGAATGTCTTGGTGGCACTGATCCCCTCCTTGTCACTACCAGTAATGATGATGTCGTCCACATAGACTAGGATCACAATAATCCCGGACTTGCTGGTGAGAGTGAAGAGTGTGTGATCCGCTTGAGACTTCACAAATCCTCTTCCATTCAATGTAGTGCTTAGTTTGTGGTACCAAGCTCTTGGTGATTGCTTCAAGCCATAGATCGCCTTTCTGAGTCTGAGGACATTTCCTGGCTTTACCATCTCTTCCATTCCCGGAGGTGGTCTCATGTATACTTCATCTTCTAGTTCACCTTGTAGAAAAGCATTCTTTACATCCATTTGCCAAAGATCCCACTCTAGGTTCACTGCCAATGAGATGAGTATCCGGATTGTATGAAGCTTCGCCACTGGTGCAAACGTGTCTAGATAATCTTCTCCATACACTTGTGTGTATCCTCTTGCTACCAGTCTGGTTTTCTTCCTTTCTGGCTTTCCATTTGCAAGATACTTGATGGTATGCAAGAGTCTGCTGGTCACAGCTTTCTTTCCTCTTGGAAGCTCAGTCTCATACCAGGTGTTGTTCTTGATCATGGCATTGATCTCTTCTTCAACAGACTCTCTCCATTCTTTGTCTTGCATTGCCTCTTCATAGGTGTTTGGGATGTACTCTTGATCCAATTCTCCAATGAAGACTTGATGTTCTTCTGGATATTGAGCAAGCGAGCATACTGCACTCACTGGATGTGCCACAGCTTTAGCATTAAAGTAGACTTTCGGTTGCCTGATTCTTGTGCTCCTTCGCAAAGGCTGTATCTGATCAGGTGCTGCCTCATTTGTTTCTTCTGGAACTTGATCTTGAGTCTCAGGAACTGATTCTGATTTGGTCTCATCCTGATCATGAGCTTTTTGTTGATTCCCCCTTTCACGGTCAGGATGGGCAATTTTTTCATTTTCATTAATCACATCTTCTTCAACTACAGCTTCTGGAACAGGTGCAGTAGCTTCAGGGATATTCCTTCTTGTTTCTTGAGTTGCTGGAGACATGCCAATGCCGAAGTTCTCCAAAATGATTCTGAGGTTTGTGGCTCTTTCTGATTGCGGTAAGTCCCTCAGATCATCCCAATTCTTCACCTCATAATATCCCTTTGTTTCCACAAACTTCACATCCCTTGATATTAAAACTTTTCTGGCTACTGGATCATAGCACTTATACCCCTTTTGTGTTGGAGAGTAGCCAATGAACATCGCTTTTGTGCTCCTGGCATCCAGTTTGTTTCTCTGCTCCCCTGGTATCAGCACAAAGCAGAGACATCCAAACACCCGTAAGTGGTTCAAAGCCGGCTTAGTCTGGTTAAGGACTTCAAACGGTGATAGATCTTTGAGGACTTGAGTTGGAGTCCTATTGATCAGATAAGTAGCAGTCACCACCGCATCACTCCAGAATCTCTTTGGAACATTGGTGTGGAACATCATTGATCTGGCTACCTCCATCAGGTGTCTGTTCTTCCTTTCAGCAACTCCGTTTTGTTGAGGAGTATATGGACAGCTTGTTTGATGAATAATTCCATGTTGAGCCAGGTACTGTTTGAATGCATGACTTGTGTATTCTCCACCATTGTCTGATCTGAGGATCTTCAGCTTGGCATTGAAGTGGTTGGAGACATGAGCTTGGAAATTCTTGAAGGCGTCTAACACCCTATCCTTGGACTGAATCAGTGTCAACCAAGTGTATTTGGATTTTTCATCAATGAAGGTGACAAAGTATTGTGATTCTCCCTTGACACACATGGAGCCGTCCATACATCAGAGTGAACCAAGTCAAAGCAACTCTCATAGGTGGTGCCAGACCGTGGAAAGACTGTCCTACAATGCTTCCCCAATATGCAGGCTTCACACTCTTCATTCTTAGACACCACTCCAGGGAATATCAGGTTTAGAGCTCTCGTATGGGGATGTCCCAATCTGGCATGCCATATTGTGTTCTCATCGCCATTAACGCTGCTAGCCAGGCAGTGAGGCATAGATGATTCTGGCACCATATTCCTCTCAAGATGATACATCTGCTGATGGTTGTGCCCTTTTCCAATGACCTTTCCTGTCTTCAGGTCTTGAAACTCAACTTCATCTGGTCTGAACACAACTTGGCAGCCCAAATCAATCGTAGCCCTTCTTACTGATAACAAGTTAGATGAAAATCCAGGCATATACAAGGCAGTAGATTCCTTATCAAACACTTTAAGGTTCCCTATCCCTTCTATCTTCACCTTATCACCATTTGCTATGACTACATTCCCTACGGCAGGCTGGATATTACTAATCAAGTTCCTATCACAAATCATGTGATGGCTTGCTCCTGAATCTATTATGATAGGTTTAGAGTCAAGAGAATGTGTACCAGCCTTCTTGGAAGCAATGAGAGCCAAGACAGTGCTCCAGATAAAGGAATTGGCGTCTTTTCTGGTCACAAAATCATCAGATGAGGTCGTACCAACTTGATTTCTCCACATGTCTTCAGTTGAATCACCCATGTGAGCAGAATACATGGTTCTCCCTTGAATTGCTTGCTGCTCCTTGGGTTTACATTTATCCGGCTGGCCTTTGAGAGGATCACCATCATCTAGGCATGAAATCTTTCTTCCAGTAAAGAAATTCTTTATCAGTGTGTTGAATGATGAGTCTAGGTGTAGGAGAAAGCTGAGGAACCGGTCGTTCTCATAGATGGTTTGGAGACTCTCCCATAAACACCCATAAGCGGTTTGAAGACTCTCCCATAGTCTCTTGGCGGTTTTGATGTGAGAATTGATCTTCAGGATTGGTTTTGACAAGGAGTTACAGATGAGAGCCAGAGCTTGTTGGTCTTCTTGAACCCATTGGTTGTGGTTGTTCACGTATCTATCTTCTTCAGTCATCCTCTTTGAAGTTCCAGCCTTCATGATATGGCTGTCCCAAAGTCCATGACATCCCAAGGTGATTCTGGCCACTCTTGACCATGAGAGATAATTAGGACCCTCAAGGGTCACGGAAATTATGTTTTCCTTCTCCATTTTTATGATTTGCGGAATGAGAATAACATAAAAGCTTTGCTGAATAAAAGAGAAGGATAGAGAAGGTTTGCGGAATGAAGTAGGAGCTTAAAGCTCTGATACCATGTTAGAATTGATGATTTATGAAGAGAAAGAGTATGAACACTCAAGAACACTCAAGAACACTCAAGAACAAATAAGAATAAGAAGGAGAGAAACTTATTTCCTTGATTAATTTCTTTGCAAATACATTGTAATATATAGAGAATACAAAAGACATCTTCCATAAACAAGGTCCATGAATTCATGAACTCCCATAAACAAGGTCCATGATTTTGGGAACCATGTTTTAAGGATCCATGAATTCATGAGCTCCCATAAACAAGGTCCATAATTTTGGGAACCATGTTTTAGGGATCCATGATTTCTTCATGTCAACAACCGTGCCCCATGAAAATACTACCTAACTTTTAGATAAATGCACCTTGTTTTTCCGTTAGATAAATATAGACTATAAAAATTTGTCTCAACAATTTATGGAAGAAGTTTGCAAAAAAAAAAAAACACAATTTATGGTAGACCGATAGTGAAATAGATTTTATAAGGACCTTGTTTTTCCGTTAGATAAATAAAGACTATAAAAATTTGTCTCAACAATTTATCGAAGAAGTTTGCAAAAAAAAAAAACACAATTTATGGTAAAAACGATAATGAAATAGATTTTATAAGCTATTTTTAGAGAGAATGGGAGGACACTATATGAATTTCCTAGAAAATATATTAATCTATACATATTCATTTTGTAAGTCCAAAACTACACAGATCTATAATATTTCACCAAGTCTAGCAATTTTCCCACTTACTTTACAAAAAAAAGAATCAGTAATTTCTTTTTCTTTTTTTTTTGAAAATCTTAAATATAACATCTTAACTATGCCTAGGTCTCAATTTCACATATTTTATTTTAATAACTTTTTAAATTTTGGTTAAACAAGAACAATTTATGATAACTAAAATATCATTTTATAATTAAATGCACATATAATTTGCTAAAACATACTTGTAACATATATATCTCAAAGTCCAAATTTCATTTGGTTTTAAGGAAAAATCAGTTAGGTCTATTAAGATTAAACATAGAGTTTTCTTGTGGTTCCATATTAATATAACGTTTTTCTTTCTTCTTACATAAAAGAAATTTTAGCAAATCCTATAGAGATCTCCAACATTCAAACCGTCAAGATCTAAGTCACCCGGGCCTTAGCAACTGAGTGATTTTGCCGTCGTTGTCGGCTGTCACTTACCCCCGCCGGATCAGCCAGTAGTTGTCGCCCTCACATTTGTTCAGTAGATCTTCATCTTCTTGTGATCTTATTCTCCATATCTTCTTCTCTAATTAATACGATCCTAGGATGCTTCTCTGGTTGGTATGGGATAGATCTTTGCATAAACAAATATGATATTCAAGTTTATCAAGATTTGTGGATTGAATGGTAACACAAGAAGCTGCGGAAAGGCTACTTGATACTCCTAAACACTTTGTTCGGATATTGCACATCAAACAAATCAGTAGAAGAAACTCGACAGAGATTCTATAGAGAAAAAACAAAGTTTTTAATAAAAAATGAATGTCTTATTCATAAGTTTCGACCAAAATATATAGAGAGAATGTTGTACAAGCACAACATCTCGAAAATACAAGCAATAAAAGGGAACATGTTGCCGTGGAAAATAAACAAAGACCAGGTCTTCGAAAACATAGGTTTAAAATATAACATAAGGCAGGGATGTGGTCGGTCTGGGATCAATCATCTAAGAGATATGATATGCAACTAATGGCCTCGTTAAAAACCTATCTTTTGAAAACACATTGGGAACAAAAGCAAATATAGAAAAAGAGCACACATAAGCTACTTGCCTAGATGGTATGATCAGTTTGAAGATGGAATAAATTGATTGATGGTTAAGGTATTTTGGATGATCAAGCTTTGACCAAGACCAATATATTCTTCTTGTTTCAAAGCATTCTTTAATGTTGCATCGTCAGCTACAAGCTCCTCTTCATGTTCTGGTTCGAGCTGCCTATCCATGATCACATCATTCCCTCTCACTTGAAAGAATTTGTTCTCAAATCTGGATCATCTGCAAGAAAATAAACTAAATTAGTAACATCAAATCCATTGCTAACGTTCTTACCTTGCAAATTGAGGTGGTGGGCATTGTTGTTGATTCTTTGTGTGATCATGAACCGTTTGATTCTACTTTCTCATGATGCATTCCTTAAACCTGATTCATAGAAACAAGACAAGTTAATTAGTACATAAAAAATATATCAAAGAGTAAGAGTCTTATCCCAAATTGTTTTTTGCTTTAGATTAGGTGGCTTGAATCACTAGTCTTACTCACATTTGTTCTGTAACAACCCGTCTCGTGGAACCCAGCTGGCGCTGCAGCGCATCGACCCTAACCCCTCCTATGTAATACAACCTGCCCTTTGAGACCTCGGCTCACAAATAGGTTATTGGTGCGCTTGGCGCTACTCGAACCCAAGACCTCACCCTTTAACAACCTCGTCACAAGACAAGCTGTCACCAATTGAGCTGCATATCAATTGGTGACAACTTGTCCTGTGAGGAGGTTGTTAAAGGGTGAAGTCTTGGGTTCGAGTAGCGTCAAGCGCACCAATAACCTATTTGTGAGTCGAGGCTCAGAGGGCAGTTTGTATCACAGGGGAGGTGTTAAGGTCGATGCGCTGCAATGCCAGCTAGGTTCCAAAGGATGGGTTATTACAATAAAGTCAATAGGTGACAGCTTGTCCTGTGAGAGAGTTGTTAAATGGTGAGGTCTTGGGTTCGAGTAACACCAAGCGCATCAATGACCCACCTGTGAGCTGAGGCTTATGGGTGAATTCAGACAGGTTGTATCACATGGGAGGGGTTAGGATCGGTGCACTACAGGGCCCGCTGATCCTCCGGTTCGACGGGGTATGCCGTTATATAAAAGTCAACTTTTATTTGACAACTCGTCTCGTGGACCCATGCTCAAAGCCCTGCAGGGCACCAACCCTAACCCCTCACATGTGATACAACCTGCCCTCTAGGGCCTCGGCTCACAGGTAGGTTATTGGTGCGCTTGGCGTTACTCGAGTCCACGACATCACCCTTTAACAACTTTCTCACATGACAAGTTGTCACCAATTGAGTTGCAGTTTGTCCTGTGAGAAAGTTGTTAAAGGGTGAGGTCATGGGTTCTAGTAACGCCAAGCGCACCAATAACCTACCTGTGAGCCGAGGCCCCAGAGGGCAAGTTGTATCACAGGTGAGGTGTTAGGGTCGGTGCTCTGCAGGGCTGTGAGTCTGGATCCACGGGACGGGTTGTCACATGTTCTTTCTCCTTGTATGCTTCAAATCTTCATCATGATATGCATATGGATCTTTTGACAAAAACAAATGCATCATATTTGTGTAATCCATAACAAAATAACTCTTGCAAAAACGATTACTTACCTTAGCATGCTCACCTGGTCGCCATAGATAGGATTGAGATGTTCTAAACTCAGAAAAATTCAAACAAAGCAAACACAAGATCACCCAACTTGTAGAATCCATAACTCTTTCACCTGGGAATCTTTAGACATGATTCCAATTCAACGTGAGACCCTGATGAGTTAAGTTTCCGTTGCAGCCGATTTTGTTGATGATTTCCTTTAAGTTGTTGAGATATGATCCTCAGACTGCTCCTATGTCAAAGCTAGCGGCTAGACATATTTTAAAGTTTGCTTGTTGCGAATCCAACTTAGCCAAGGTCCCATTCTTTATACTATGATCATCATTATAGCCTCAATTTTCGAAAGGTGTAGGCCTCAATTTTCAAAAGGTGTAGACCTCAAAACAATTTTACCTTGGGTTGATTTCTTTGGAGATTGTTGTAAGCTAAGTTTATATGGTGGTTTCGCCTTTATTTGAGAAGAAAACATGAGTTCTACTCCTGATCCAGTGATCACTTCACCAATTTATATAGTGACTTCTTTATCTCCAATCATGGTTTGTTAATCTCTGCAATGGTTCTAAAACTGATGCATATTTCGTTCTTCCATATCTTAACATGGTCGAGAAGCAAGACGTTTTGTTTTTCTTTAAACTCCTTATGACCCAAAATGGTTCTAGCATGGGCAGAGCATTTTCCAAGGATGATAATTATGCTGACATATGCTCCAAGTATCCACGAGTAGGTCTGTAACCTTCCATCCTAATCAGACATAAGTATCTCACAGAATTGATCCAAACTGATATGCTTTGCGAAATTGGTAATATGTTGATGATCAGGAGGCCATTCACTGCGTTGTGTTTGTTGAATATAGGAAATAGTTGGTAACATTCTCCAGTTGGTTTCATAGTGAAACACTTGCTGAGCTGAGACGTGCAACACCTTATCTTCAAAGGATGAGAAATCAACAAATCAAATGTTGGTGCAACTGAATTCTTCTCAATCAGTTTGATCTTGTTTATGTGACTCCTCAATTCTCCTCTAGGCTCAAGTAAAACATGCTTCAAGCCCAATTCATGTCTTGAAAGCTCCACTGCTCTGGTCTTGTGCCAAATAAAAGGAGTGATCAGAAAAGAACCCAAGAATGTCTTTTGGAAATCACATGGATCAAAGAAATTGAGTTGTATCATTCTATGATCTGCTTGTGGTTCTTTGGGTGCCTCATCTTCTATTACATTTTATATGAAAGGAATCATGACATCCTGAATTGATTGCTCTTCTTTCTGAATGACATGTGATGATACTATGACTTGATCTTCTTGAATAGGTGTAGCTGATTCCGGTTATGCCACTTTGAGTTCTGTGACAGTAGTAACTGGTTCTTGTTATGTGTTTCAATGGTTGGAAGTGTTGTGTTGGTCCTTTTGAATTTCTTCTCCACATCCATCATTACTTATAACAATGCCTCATTATCCTTTTTACTGAAAAACATAATTTTTTATCTTCTCTAAATGGATAAGAGATTGTCTTCTCCTTGCTATAATAGATTGGTTTCTTGCTAGATGAACCAAAAGTACTAGATGAACGTGTTCTCTTTCTGTCAGGTTGTTTCTGAACCGAGCTTGAAGGATAAAGCTTTGTCTCAGATGGCTGGTTTTGATATGTGATCCACTTGTCTCATTCAAACCTTCTTTGTTGTGGAGTTTCTTTTTTAACAACATAATGCTTCTGGTTTCTTTCCAACTGATCATTCCTTCTTGGCATGAACTCATCTCTGGATGATCTGCTTTTCCTTTGCTGATGTATGTCTTGTCTGAATTTTTTCAGCTGATCTTTGAAGACTTTATCCATGCTGGTCGTAAATGCTTCAAGCAATAGTTTATCATTTTGCTGAGTTTTTCCATGTGCTCTTTCGCCATTACCTGAGATACAAAGAAAACAGAAACCAGTAACTAGTTATAAAAGAAACAAATAATCAACTTACAAACATAAACATAATACTAGGAATTGCAATAAGTAACAGGTTGGCTGATTTTTGAATTCAACAGCAAGTAGATAACAAAACAGATTCAAAAACAAAAATCACACTTAAGAACAGAAACAAATCAGGCTAAAGTCGACACTTTACAAAGAGATTTTGATTTCAGCTTCATATTTAAATCTAGTCTCATCAAGTTTAATCAAAACAGAGTAGATTAACACAAAAACAATTCGAATTTTCAGAAACAAAAACAAATTGATCAAGCAAAACGAAAACTTTTTCAGTATGTATCTAAAGAGTTTAAACACAACAACAAAATGAGAGAACCTTAATCTATCAAATTTCGACAGCCACTATACAAATTTATTAGTTCTTAGCATGAATATGAAGAAACAAGTAAAAAATCAGAGAGAAAGAACACTCCCCTTCCAGAGTTGCTCTGATACCAAATAATATGATTCTAGGATGCTTCTCTGGATGGTATGGGATAGATCCTTGCATAAACAAATTAGAGACTCAAGTTTATCGAGGTTTTTGGATTGAATGGTTACAAAAGAAGCTGCAGAAAGGCTCCCTGGTATTCCTAGACATCATGTTCAGATGTTACACACCAAACAAAGCCTCCTTGGATTATTGGATATGACACACCAGAAGAAAAAACTCGACAGAGATTCTATTAAGAAGAAAAAAAGTTTTTGATAAAAAGATGGGTGTCTTATTCATGAGTTTCGATCAGAATATATAGAGAAAAGGCTGTACATGCACATCATCTCGAAAATACCAGTAATAAAGGGAATATGATCCCTTAGAAAATAAACAAAGACCAAGTCTTCGAAAACATAATATAAAAACATAGGTTTAAAATATAACAGAAGGTAGGGATTTGGTCAGTCAGAGATCAATCATCTATGAGATATAATAAACAACTTATAACCTCGTTAAAAAATCCATCTTTAGAAAATCTAGTGGTACAAAACCAAAGATAGGAAAAATCCCACGTAAGCTACTTGTCTAGATGATATGATCAGCTTAAAAATGGAATAGAATGAATGATGGTTAAAGTGTCTTGGATGATCAAGCTTCGACCAAAACCAATATATTTTTCTTGTTTCAAAACATTCTTCAATATTGCATCCTCAGCTACAAGCTTCTTTTCATGTTTTGGCTCGAACTGTCTATTCATGATCACATCACCAATTCAAGTGAGGTGGTATTGAAAATTGGTTCTCTTCTATTGATTCTCTGTATTATTTTATGTTGGATTCAGGATTGATTAACTTCCTCGGAATGATCTTAGTCGATAATTCCATGCTGTTTGATGCACTAGAACGTCATTATTGTTAAAAGCTTAAAACATAGAGTATTCTCTTTTATGTGATAGATTGGTTGATGATATTAAATTGATAATAAATTGAAAGCACTAAATTGCTAGATGATTAGAATGAACCGGTTAACGAAAATGGTTGTTGTAAAGTATGAGACTTTCTGATGCATATCATTGGTGAAAGTCTAGAGAATAAAGGAAATAAAATGCCGAGTCTATCTATAACTGACTACTGTAATTGTGGATGGATTAGCTGGTTGAGTCAAAGGGGTGCAAGCATATAGTCTTGTAAAAGCTGCATGAGGACTTTGCAAAAGAGAAATGTAATAACGCTTCAGTGAGAAAATCTAGAGAGTCAAAAGAAAATCTTATATTAACACTTACCGGAAAAAAAGTTACATACGTACAGAAAATTTATGCTAAATAGTATTGGCAAGATGTATGACAAAAAAAGTATTCGCAAGATAAAAAGATTAAAAATATTTCTTAGACTCCCTAGAAAGACAAAGCCTGCTCCACTTTCCACTCATGAGTTCTCCCCATATCCTTCCATGATCTTTCTCTCTGCCATACAAATACATTCACATGTATTATGTTATGTATACACTCCCCAGCCTACGTGTATTCTTCATGTGACTTGTGAACCCACGACGGTGAAAACTCATCTTTGTCTTCTACTCTCAAAAGTGATTCTGCTTCTAATTTTTATAAGAATTTAACCAAAAGCTTGACATGAACTGTCTACACCGATTTAAAAAGTAGGCTGTCGATGCCGACTATCAGTTCGGATGTTTTTTATGTTAACATTTTAATAATTGACTAGCTTTTTTTCTTTGAAGAATAATTGACCAGCTTGGTAATTAGTATTAAAAGCTTGATATATACATAATGTAGTGTTAATTTAATACTACCACATAAAGATGAATAGTATGTACCTAATTAGCTTATATTTTACTTTGCATTCTTCTCATATTAGGTATCATTTAAAGCGCTGATATAACGCTTAAACTAATCATTGAGATTGACTTAACATTTCCGATATTTTATTTAATTTTATTCTCTACAAAAATGATTAAATTTTGTTGCTAAACGAGATCAACGACATAATCACGTCGGGCTGAAATCTCTTATTATAACAGATATTCTTTCCATTATTATGCAATAAGCGACATTTAAAAGACCCGCCGAAGCTAATCATAGCAAATTATGCAATTTTGTGAAGTTTTTACATGAAAACTTCTTCAAAGTCTTGTTCCCATTTTGAAAACGTTATGGAATGGAACACGTTTGAAATGCAAGGAACTGTGGGAAAAATGCATTTTATTTTAGAAACTTAAGAAGTAAAAATAATTAAAATGTATGATGAGATAAATGATTAAATGAATATATTTTCGTAATCAGTTTAATTTATTAAAGAAATTAATGTTGGAAGCAGATTTAATTTCTTTGATAAGTTTCACGAAAATAAAATGGAATATGAATTTCTAAATATTTATCTTAAATGCGATAAATTACATTTCAATTATTTAATATATATGTAATCAATTTGTGTTGGCTTAAACATTTTATTTTTGATTTGAATAAATAATTTTATTAGTTTTATATGTATTGTATTATAATATATGGATAATATACATATATTTTCAAAAAAAACAATTTTACATTCATCAAAAAGTATACCAATTACGCAAACCCTATAGTTGATTTTTTTTGATCAAAAACCATATAGTTGAATTTGAAAAGACAAAATTTACATTAGTGTCACGGTACAAACCTTTTCTTCGGGGACGAATTGCTTAATGGATCGATGCGGGAGATTCCAGGTCCAGGCACTTATGATTAAGGCTCTAACGTAATATTAGAACATGGTTTTGACAACAAAAGAAATTACCACAATCTCAACACGAATCCGGAACTACAACGAGTAGATGTAACTGAATGGTTCAGGTGGAATATTTGCAGACTGGTAAAACTAAATCCGGAACTATAACGAGATTACGTCCTAAGACATTTGCAGCTGAATATAATGATCCGAAGCTATAACGAGTTTACGTAGAGGCGAGTCCACCTTGCCGCAAGGCCGGATTTACTAATAATTGTGTCAAATAAAATATATATTTATTGAAGCATATTAAGGAATGTGTTTATAAACATTTTATCGTATTAATTTGTATACATATACGTACACAAATATGTCTATAAAAGCTTGAACCCATCAACAAGCTTCTTCACAAAAACCCAAAACCTTAAGACACTTGTTCAATAAAAAGATGGGTTTCAACTTCATCTCTCTCCTTTTTCTTCCACTTCTATCAGTGTTCATCTTGTCGGGATCCGAGCAAGCCTTTGCTTCGGACAACACACTCCTCGTGAACACCAACCACCGCAACACCACGGCGGCCAGTGGGTTGTCGTCACTGAGGGGGAAGAAGCAGAGGAGTGGATGTAACTTGTTCCAAGGCCGATGGGTTTTTGATGCTTCTTACCCTTTCTATGATACGTCCTCGTGTCCATTCATCGACGGCGAGTTTAACTGTGGCAAGCGACCTGATAAACAGTTCCTCAAGTACTCGTGGCAACCTGAATCTTGCAGCATCCCAAGGTTTCTACTTAACTATACACTTATATGGTTTGTAATTTTGTATATGTCCAACGTTTTTAACGAAACATTAAAATTGAGTTAAACACTCTACTTAACAAGAATTTGATTGGTGGGTATTTCTAAAACCTCATTACATGCATTGTTTACAACATTTTTTTTTCTAGTTACCACAATTTTTGTCGCCAAAAATTACAATTTTAATGAACGTAATCTCCTATATACGTTGTATATTGTATATTATTAGAAGTTGGTGTTGTTTAGCATTTCACTGAAGATCTTTTATATTCTTTCTACAAATGAAAAGGATTGCTTATATTTTAAGTGATCAAGTGGATTATTTTGCAAGAATAGTCTAAAGTGACAACGAGATGTGATAGTAAAATGCAAACGCATGATGATTAATGTTAATTACTTATGTTTATGGTTAATTACGTAATTAGGTTTGACGGCGCGGCGTTTCTGAATAGATGGAGAGGGAAGCGAGTCATGTTCGTGGGAGACTCACTGAGTCTGAACATGTGGGAATCGTTGGGTTGTATGATACATGCGTCGGTGCCAAACGCCAAGTACACTTTTCTCAAGCGTACCCCAGTCTCTACTATCACATTCCAGGTCTCTGTTTTAAAATAAAATAAAATTATAACACTGTGTTCTTAGGATAAATACAAAATCTAATTAATAATCCTCACGAGGAATAGTTGTCATTAACGAAAATGAATTGGCTTGTCATAACTACTTGAATGCTTATTAGTCACGGACTATATAATATATTATTAATATAAAAGAATTGAAAAAGCTGTTTGGTGCTAAATGCTTATTATCATACATCCACTTGCCTAATATCCCTTTTATAATTGATAGAAAAGTTTAATTGATTCTTCATCTACAATTCTACATTATGAGATAAGTGACACATACCAGAGTATTAACCGGTATATAAGATTTTCGATAGGAACAAATATTTTTATTTTTCTTATTTAGTAAAAAATTTAATTTGTTTTTATTATTTCGAAATTTATTTTTCATCTTTACCAGAATTGGGCAAAGTTATTTATTCATTCATCAATTGCGATGAAAACAAGGTAAACTAGTCTAACATGTCTTTCTTCACTTTTAATAATTCTCATATTATCATTTTATTTGTTCAAAATTTTTGATAAAGTTTTGTCCTACTTGTTTGCCACTGTGTAATGAAGATTGTGTGTCTCTTTCTATTCATGGTTTTATTTTATATAACTGAGAAACAATTTTGTTTTAAAAAAAAACTGAGAAACAATTTGACCCTAAATAACAATAAAAACAAATACAAAAAGACGTAATACGTAAAGGAAGTACACTAACAACAACTCCAACAGTCCAACTTGTTCTTTCCTTTTCACTCTACTTTTCAGTTTTCACTATTCTCTTTGTTCTGCAAAACTTTTTCCTTTCATTCAATAATTATATCTTTCAATGGGAATAGATATTTTGAATATTTGAAATCCCTGAATATTTCAATATGTTCTGTCTACTTTTCACTATTCTCTTTGTTCTGCAAAACCTTATTCTTTTATTCAGTAATACAAATTTTAATGGGATAGATATTTTGAATATTTTAAATTCCTGAATCTGATGTTTTTTTTTAATATTTTAAATAAAAACAGGAATATGGAGTGACGTTATATCTATACAGAACACCATACATAGTGGATATAGCCAAAGAGAAAGTAGGACGTGTGCTTAACCTCGGAGCTATTGAAGGAGGTGCTAATGCCTGGAAAAACATGGACGTTCTTGTCTTCAATTCTTGGCATTGGTGGACTCACAAAGGCAATTCTCAAGGGTGCGTACCAATAACATAACCACGTCTTTAATCTAAGCCCGTTATATATCCTTCATACTTACTGTTGAATCTTTCTTTCTTTTTAGGTGGGATTACATTAGAGATGGTTCATCTTTGGTGAGATACATGAACCGTCTTGACGCATTCTACAAAGGACTTAGCACTTGGGGTCGATGGGTTGACCAAAACGTCGATACTACCAAAACCAAAGTTTTCTTCCAAGGCATTTCTCCCACTCACTACCAGTAAGTCCATTTAACTTGCCCATTCACTCCAAGATTTTGATAGTGTAACAATATAAATTTTATAGCCATCGTGCTGTAAATGCATAAGCAAACTGAAATGTTTGAGATGAGTCATCATTATCTATGGTTTGAGAAAAATAGCGTTCAAACACAAACATAACTCGGTGTTGTGTCTTTCTTGTTGGTGACAGGGGAAGGGAATGGAACGAGCCAAGAAAGAGTTGTACTGGACAAATGCAGCCGTTGGTTGGATCAAATTACCCAAGTGGTCAGCCTGCATCAGCAGGAGTTGTGTCCAAAGTATTGGGAGCGATGAAAAAGCGTGTGTACTTGCTTGATATCACCACTCTGTCTCAGCTGAGAAAAGATGCTCATCCATCTACTTATAGTGGCGAAGGAGGGAATGATTGTAGCCACTGGTGCCTCCCCGGGTTGCCTGATACTTGGAACCAACTTCTCTACGCAGCTCTCTCGATGTGAGTTGAGCAATAAATCTCTACAAAGAAAGTGCAAAGACACCTTTGATTTGTAATTACATTCTTGGAGGTGCAAAGAAGCTGACAGATTTTCTTTGGGGGTGGTCTTTAAGTGAAGACTAGAAGCATAAAGAAGATGGATTGTAGTGTCTTTATATTCTTTTCGTATGGGAGAAAACAATAATCTAAAAATTTGTCTAATACTGTGTTGTTACAGAAAGAGATTAAGAAACAAAGGAGATTCTCAGTCTTATAAGTTATAACAAATTTATTGGTCATTCTTGGCTTGTAAAGAGCAGGCTGTTGTGTAGATTTCCATTGAAATATTTGCATCACCTAGGTAGCAAGCAAGAGGAATCAATCTCAACCCAACCTCAAACTTCCAAAACATATATCTAGCACAAAGCAAAACTTCAACTACAGTTTTCCAGTAGAGTCTACACGGAACATAAACTCAAAATTTTCTTCTAAAAAGACAACAAATTTATTTAAAACTCAATCAAGTATTTTTCTAAGTTACGAGCATGATTAATTCTGAAATTTAGAGACTATAAAATTATAATATATATGCATATTTGGAGACTAATGCAAATCTTTCAATTTGGCACGAGTTGCTACCAAATGGATGATTGGTTTGCAATATTCTAAAGATTTGGGACAAATTTGAAAACAATGATAAATAAGGGTGTCCTTTCTCAAAGCTTAAATTTCATAGAAACGACTTTGTTTAAGGGAAGGGCATAAAATTATCTTGCTGTTTCTTCTTCAAAGCCAAGGAAGAGAGAAGTTCACAGTAACCCCTTCGGGAAGTTTACGAGGGAACACCAGTATCGACCTGCTTCAATCTTCCAGAATCTTCGATATGTACAGTCTCATCTTCTTCTTCGTCGAGGCTTTTTCATTTCACTAGTATGTGTAAATGTGTACTAAGTTCCTTATTCTTCAAACCAACTCTACGGTTTGACGAACGCATAGATGTTCTTGTGTATCATAGATGAACTATGATTGATTTGTAATCTATGATGCACCGGGACGGATACGGGGACGGATACGGGGACGGGGGCGGGGACGGGATACGGCTAAACTTAAAATTTGTAGATACGGGTACGGCAAGGATACGTCTATATATATATCAATAAATATTAAAACCAAAACATAATTCTTATATAAAATAAAACACCATTATAATATCTTAATTAAAATAAAACACCATTATAATATCTTAATTAAAATAAAACACCAATATAATATTTTAAGTAAATAAAAAATAAATTAGTCAATAATCAATTCGTTCTCCAAATCTGGCTCATCGAGTGAAAGACTTGCAAACTCCAAATATCCCATATCTTCCATAGAATCAAAATCATCTCCACCAACATCCCACATCTTTGTCTTTTCTTCTTCGTATTGATCGGAATTCCTTGATAAAAAGCGTAAATTGTTGTGGATAAAAACTAGATCTTGAGCACGACTTGGATTCAACTTATTCCTTCTAAGTGAATGAATGAATGAGTAGGTACTCCAATTACGCTCAGCACATGAAGATGAACTAGGCTGTCCAAGCAACTTAAAAGCCAAAGTTTGTAGGAAAGGAGTTTGGGCACCAAAGTTAACCCACCATTTCTTAGGTTCCATAGTAAACATCACCGAAATGCATGTTAAATCCTCAAAAGGACCAGTTCTCATGGAGAACAAAGCATATTCATCCATAACCTTAAGATGATCATCAATACTCGGAAACAATCTTCGAAAACACTTCATTCTCTCACTTGAGACATCTGGATCTCTGTGTGGACCAAGTCTTGCAGAATCTTCACTTAGCCATTCATCGCTATAAAATCTACAATACAAAAATATGTTTTACATGAGGCAATGAAACAAAACAAAAGAAAAGAACATATAGTTTAAAATCATATACCTTGGATTTAAAGAGTGAGCTAGACAGTGCAGAGGAGTATTGTTTTTTGTCCAACGATCCACTAAAATCTTATAAACAACCTCGTAGAAAGGACTAATTTCAAACACTTGACGTTTCTCTTTCTTATAGATCTCAACCTTCACTTTCTCAATCATAGAATCCCACATCTCATATACCAAATGAAGACATGGTTTGTCGGTGTCACAAAATCTTATCATCTCATATATAGGTCTTGTGAAATCAATAATGTATGACACTTGTTCCCACCAATCATCGCTAAGTATCTTTCCCTTAACAAAAGTTGCTTTCCCCACGTCATCTTCTTTATAAGTAGACCACTCCTCACTTATGACCATAGCTTCAAGGCCTCTTTTGATAAGCTTCAGTCTCTTAAGCATCACAATGATAGAAGCAAAACGTGTATCCGCAACAGCAAGCAATTTGAGTGGAGAGAACTTACTAAAGATGGCTAGTCTCATGTTGTGATTCATGATAAAATGTTTTATTGCAAGTGCATCTCCATGAACATCCGTTATCCAGTTGCATTCTTCATATGTTGCTTCATTATTCTCCACATTCCTTGCTGCGCAAATGTTCTTCAAAGCAAGGTTAAGAGTGTGAACCACACATGGTGTCCAATAAATATGAGGAAATGTACTCTCAATAATCTCTCCAGCAGCCTTGCAATTTGCTGCATTATCAGTGATGATTTGCACAACGTTTCGATGACCCACTTCATTGATAACCTCTTTCATCAGATTAGAGATGAAAAATCTATCTTTCACTTCTCCAAAACAGTTCACAGCCTTGAGAAATATAGGACCACTTCCAGAAGTAGCAATGAAATTAATCAAAGGTTTTCTAGTAGGATCACTCCAACCATCTGACACAATCGTCACTCCTCTTTCTTTCCATGTTGACTTAAATGGAACTAATAATTTCTCAACATTATTTCTCTCTTTCTGAAGCAACGTAGTTCTCAGCTTATTATAACCAGGGGGCACATAACCATCAATTTTGTTTTCAGCAGCAAACTGGTAAGACCTATGATAATGTGGGTTTCTTGCAAGGTTAAATGGCACACCTCCACTAAAGAACATTCTTGCAATTTCTTGATCCAATTGATCCCTGACTTCAATACCAAAAGCTCTAACAATTGCAGAATCAGCAGACTTTCTTTTCTTTGAAGCTTGATTTGTTTCACTACCTTCACAAGGCAACGGAACCGCTCGAGCCCCACTCTCTTCTTTTTTCTTCTCAAACTCATTTTCCAACTTTTGCATTTCAGCTTTTTGACTCCTTGTTGCTTTCTTACATATAGCAATACCTTGATTTTTGATTCCAAGTAGATGAGCTCTAATTCTGGAATACGAGCCTTGTCGATCTTCATTGCAAATATTGCACTTAAATTTCCAAGTGCCTCCTTTTGCTCCTGATTTCTCTAATTTAGTCACGTAGTTCCATAATGGAGCTTCTTCAGTTTGAGTTGATGAATTAGTTGACCCACTACCGAAATCATTAGCACTTACTCCTTGAGAAGTCATGATTAACCTGAAAGAAAAAAAAATGTAAGATGTTTGTATATAAATTAAACAAATACGTACGTGAAACAAACTAAATAATGTCTAACACTAATACTATTTTTTTATGTGAAAATTGATAAACTAAAAAAGAGATGAAATACTTACAATTGACAACCAAAAACTCTAGTTATGCCTTCTTTTAAAAGTTTGTTTAAGTTTAAGAGGAGATGATTAAAACTTTGTAACTCTGGCTAGTTATTTATACAAATAGGTATTCCATTTTTTTAATGATTTTCCAAAACTTAAAAACATTTAAAAAAGGATAAACAAACAATCTTTACAAAATTAATAACAACTTTACATAAAACATGTTCCAGCGATTGAAAAAAAAAAAGAAAAAAAAAGGAACGTTTCCAAATAAAAAAGGAACGTCCTCAAAATCCTTTCCCGTCTCCATATTCTCTGAAACGTCCCCACGCCGTCCCCATGCCGTCCCCATGCCGTTCCCACGCCGTCCCCACGCCGTCCTCGTCCCGGAAACGCAGCTGGTACGGGAGACGTCATGCTTTTGCCGTCCCCGTGCTTCATAGTTTGTAATGCTCAAACTTTGTTTCTTGAGCTTTCTTTTCTCTGTGTGGCTTTTGTTTATAATTCGGTTCCATGTGACAAACGAATTTGAGAAAGAGTTGGTACGACGGACCAATGTTACTTTCTTTCCGAGGGGTTAGAGGTCTTGGCGCAGCGTATCAACGGTAACTCAGCTCAAATCTAAAGATTAGGGTAATCTTTAGAGACCTGACTGTTAGGAAATACGGGTCAAATTTCCTTGCGGAAAATCAGAATTTTCGGGAGCGGGAAGAGACACACAAAATTGTTAACGGAGTTCGGCTAATCGTGCCTACGTCTCCGGGACCTGTTACCGATCCTTTTTATTATCACCGGGAAATTTACAAAGACTCTCAACACACCCCGATCCCAAATACACTCAAGAAATTAATAATAATTTCTTAAAGAAAAAAAACTTTTTTTTTCTTTCTCACGTTCTCTCTCCCTTTCTCTTCTTCTTTCTTCTGTGTTTTTCTTGTTTGGGATGGTTCTTCTCCTCACCATAAGCATGGTATTTATAGGAGATCATGAGGGGGTTGGTGAGCCAACAATATTGACAAACACAAGCTTCCTTTGTTGACAACAAGCTTCCATTGTTGACAAACTTAAGCTTCTTTTTTGGACTTTGGATTTTCACCATCTGTTGCCAACCACCAACCTACCACCAAAACAAAACGTGATATTTGACCAACAATCTCCCACTTGAAGACTGATTTTAATCTGTCTTCACACCTCGATCAATGTAGCAGGTCTTCTCAGCTTGTTACTCCAACAAGCCAACTGAGGTTTCACACAACCTCAGCTTCTCACACGGCACGACCTTCGTCAACATGTCTGCCGGATTCTTACTTCCTGGGATCTTCTCAAGCACCAACACTTCATCTTCTAACGCTGATCTGATGAAATGATATCTCCGATGTATGTGCTTCGTCCGAGCGTGGTAAACCGGATTCTTTGCCAAATCGATGGCACTCTTACTATCACAGTACAACACACTTTTCCCTTGGTCATGGTCCAGCTCTTGTAGAAAAGACTGTAACCATATCATCTCTTTTGTTGCCTCCGTAACCGCAACATACTCAGCTTCACAGCTTGATAGAGATACAATTTTCTGCAACTTTGACAAATTGCAGTACCGCCAAAAGTGTATACATATCCAGTTGTGCTCTTTGTGCTGTCAATGTCGCCTTCGTTGTCAGCATCAACATATCCCTGCAATCCCGTCTCAGACTTCGTGAAACATAGTGAAAGGCTTGGATTTCCTTTCATGTATCTGAAAATCCACTTGACAGCTTCCCAGTGTTCCTTTCCTGGATTGCTCATAAATCTGCTGACGACTCCCACTGCATGTGCAATGTCTGGCCTTGTACATATCATCGCGTACATTAGGCTGCCTATAGCAGAAGCATATGGAACCTTATCCATATATTCCATCTCGTCTTTCATTGCAAGCTCCCACTTGATCGACTCATCCACTTGCATAGCCTCTTCATAACATTCAGGCTCTCCTCTGTCTGTGAGCAGAATGTAGTTGAGCGATGGAGAAAATCTTACAGGCTTTCTGATGATTCTACTTGACCGTCGTAACTCCGTGACTGGTGTATGTGGGACCACTTCGGAATCATCATTCTCATCAGCCTCACTACTCTCTTCTTGAGAGATTTCTTCTTCTGCTGTTGTAATATCCTGTTGCAACTCCGGTGTCAGGATATCTCCTAGGTCAACAACTTCTGGCTCTTTCCTCTCTGAGCCTTCTTTTAGCTTATCCTTGTACAACGCTTCTTCGTTGAACACAACATTCTTGCTGCGGATGATCTTTCGATTTTCATCATCCCAAAACCGGTAACCAAACTCCTCGTTACCATAACCGATGAAGTAACACTTCTTCGACTTTGAGTCAAGTTTACTTCTTGCAGCATCGTCAATGTGAACATAAGCTAAGCAACCAAATACCTTTAGATAAGAAAGGTTTACTTTCTTGCCGCTCCAAACTTCTTCAGGGATCTTGAATCCCAACGGCACCGACGGTCCTCTGTTTATTAAGAAAGATACGGTACTGATTGCATCTGCCCAAAACGTCTTTGGCAATCCACAGTGCAATCTCATGCTCCTTGCACGCTCATTCAAGGTTCGGTTCATCCTTTCAGCTATTCCATTCTGTTGAGGCGTTCCCGGAATAGTCTTCTCCATCTTGATTCCATTATCAGCGCAATATCTCTTGAACTCCTCGCTGATATACTCTCCACCATTATCAGACCTTAAACACTTCAACTTGAGATTCGTCTCAATCTCAACCATGGCTTTCCATCTCTTGAAAACCGAGAACACTTCAGACTTGTTCTTCATGAAGTAAACCCACACCTTTCTTGTGGAGTCATCGATAAAGGTCACATAGTAGCACGAACCACCCAGCGATGCAACAGGAGCGGGTCCCCACACGTCAGTGTGCACCAGCTCTAACTTCTCAGATTTTGGCTCTCTTCCTCCTTTAGAGAAACTAACTCGTTTCTGTTTCCCAAGGATGCAACTTTCGCACATCTGATGATCCACCGTCTTCATATCTGGAAGAGCACCATTTGCCACCATGAGTTTCATCCCCTTCTCACTCATGTGCCCTAATCTGCAATGCCACAACTTGGTTTGTTTGGCATCCTCGACAACAGCAACAGTGTCTTGATAGCTCGTCGTCATATAAAGAGTGCCTCTTTTATGACCTCTAGCAACCACCATGGAACCTTTCTTGACTCTCCAGGCTCCACCACCAAAGTTGACATCGTGCCCCGTGTCATCAAGTTGACCTACCGAGATTAGATTTCTCATCAACTTTGGCACATGTCTGACCTTCGTAATCTTCCACACCCGTACATCTGACATCTTCAAATTGATATCTCCAATACCAACTATGTCAAAAGGTAATCCATCAGTGAGATATACCTTTCCGTAATTTCCAGCAACATAATTCTCCATAATGTTGTGGTGCGGTGTGGTGTGAAATGACGCTCCTGAGTCAAGCACCCATGAATGTATTGGGCTATCGACATAGGAGATTGACGCTTTGGTGTTATTTCCAGCTGCATCATGAGCTTCACTTTTTCTCGGGGAATCAACAGACACTACCAATGCGTCAGCGATTTCACGTGTCACTGCATTGGCTCCGCCTCTAGTGTTGTCTTCCTTCTTCGGTGGTGCCCGGCAATTCTTCTTAATGTGGCCTGTCTTTCCACAATTCCAGCACTCTGCAGGCTGTCTGAATTTGGACTGACCCCGTCCACTCCTTGACTTCGATCTGCCATAACTCCGGTTACTTCTATCTGGGTTTCTCCCTCTGTTTTCCACGTTGAAAGCAGAGCTCGTTGATGCTTCCCCAGAGTCTATCCTTCGAACTTCCTCGGCAAGGATACGATCTCTAACATCATTGAATTTGAGCTTTTGAGTACCCACAGAATTACTAACCGCTGCCCGCATTGGCTCCCAACTATTTGGCAGAGATGCCAACAAAATCAGTGCTCGCACTTCATCTTCAAACTCGATTTCAACCGATGACAGTTGGTTGACAATCGTGTTGAACTCGTTCACATGTGCGGCAACCAGGCCACCTTCTTCCATCTTCAAATGAAAGAGTTTCTTCATGAGAAATACTTTATTATTTGCCGAAGGTTTCTCATACATATCAGAGAGAACTTTCATGAGCCCTTCAGTGGTCTTCTCCTTCGCAACGTTGTGAGCAACGTTCTTCGACAGTGTTAGCCTTATAACACCCAGAACTTGTCTGTCAAGGAGCTCCCACTCATCCTGATCCATCTTTCAGGCTTCTTGCTCAGTGGTTGATGAAGCTTCCGTCCGTACAGATAATCTTCAATTTGCATTCTCCAAAATGCATAGTCTGTACCATCAAATTTCCCGATACCGTGTGCCGAACCGTCTTCGCCTCCCATCGTTTCTGAAACCACCGTGTTTAAAACACCTCCGTCGATGAACCGATGTTACCGACAAAATTCACTATTCACGAAATCACTATTCACGTGAATAGTAACCCAACAAATTTTTGACCGATCCTTTTTATTATCACCGGGAAATTTACAAAGACTCTCAACACACCCCGATCCCAAATACACTCAAGAAATTAATAATAATTTCTTAAAGAAAAAAAACTTTTTTTTTTCTTTCTCACGTTCTCTCTCCCTTTCTCTTCTTCTTTCTTCTGTGTTTTTCTTGTTTGGGATGGTTCTTCTCCTCACCATAATCATGGTATTTATAGGAGATCATGAGGGGGTTGGTGAGCCAACAATATTGACAAACACAAGCTTCCTTTGTTGACAACAAGCTTCCATTGTTGACAAACTTAAGCTTCTTTTTTGGACTTTGGATTTTCACCATCTGTTGCCAACCACCAACCTACCACCAAAACAAAACGTGATATTTGACCAACACTGACTTCTTGAATCGAAGAACTCAATCAAATTCGATGCAAGGCTCTCGTATTGATGACAGAATCAAATCAACGCAAGGCTTTAGAGATAACTCTAGTTTATTATAATTCCAAAAACTGCATATTAAAGCCAAATTACAACACCTTATATAGGTCTTAGAGACGGTTATAATTAACCTAATTCTCTTAAAAATAGGAAATCAAATAAAAAGAAATCATAATTAGAAAAGGAAATATTTGAAAGCCGAAAATAGAAAAGTAGTTGCTTGGTGGTGAAGGTATTAAGATGCTGCATCAGGTCCCCCGGGGTGAGAAGGATTCGTCCTCGAATCGTGGATGGGGTCAGGAGGAACATAACGAGACAAGTACTTCACGTTAAACACATCAGATGTTGTAATATCAGCTGGTAACTGAAGACGATAGGCATTGTCATTGATACGTTCCAGAACTTGAAGTGGACCAATCTTCTTGGCTTTAAGCTTGTTGTAGGCATGTGCGGGCATCCTGTCTCTTGTGAGAACTGCCCATACAAGATCACCGACCTCGAACACAAGGCGCCTGCGATGAATATCGGCTGCAGCTTTATACTTCGATGTCGAGGTTTCCAGATTCGTGACCACCTGTTCATGGACCCGAAGTAGATCATCAATAAAATCATCAGCCCCACCATGACGACGTACGCGATCTGGAAGAGTAGCAAGGTCAAGCAAGCCACGTGGGACAGTAGCGTAAATAACTTGAAATGGACTAAAGCCCGAACTACGGTTAACTGCTCGATTGTGGGCAAACTCAGCTTGAGGAAGTTTAGAATCCCATGACTTTATAGATTCGCCAACTAAACAACGTAGTAAGTTTCCCAAAGAGCGGTTAGTAACTTCAGTTTGACCATCGGTTTGAGGATGATAAGCCGAGCTCATGTCAAGAGTAGTGCCAAGCATCTTCCATAGAGACCGCCAAAAATGACCCAAGAAACGCGAATCACGATCCGAAACTATTGACGTCGGTAAACCATGTAATCGGTATACCTCGCGAAAGAAAAGTGTAGCTACCTGAAGAGCATCAGTCGTTTTTTTACAAGGGATGAAGTGAACCATTTTGGAGAACCGATCAACTACTACAAAAATTGAATCAAAGCCCTTCTGAGTACGAGGAAGTCCCATAACGAAGTCCATACTAATGTCTGTCCACGGCTGAGTTGGGATGGGCAAAGGTAAATAGAGACCGGCGTTGGTAGCTTGACCCTTCGATTTCTGGCAGACAACACAACGTTCCACGTAGCATTCTACGTCACGGCGGAGAGACGGCCAAAAATAAGAGCTGGAAACGAGTTGCAAAGTTCGATCACGTCCAAGATGACCCTCATTATGTAGTTCAGAGATAAGCTGGAGGCGAAGACTAGTATCCGGAATGCACAACCGATCCCCGCGAAAGAGGAAACCATCGTGAAGTGTATAGTCTCGCGACAGGCCAAACTGTACCTCCGCCATAACCCGTCCAAAGAAAATATCGGACGTGTAAAGATCTGCAAACGTTCCCAAACCCGAAACAGAGACATGAAGAACAGACAACAAGTTATGCCGACGACTCAACGCATCCGCCACACGGTTGGAAAGACCCGAAGTGTGCTTGATAACAAAAGTGAATTGCTGTAGGTAAGAAACCCATGCGGCATGTCTCGCGGAAACTTTATCCTGGCTGCTAAGATGCTTAAGTGCATCATGATCTGTAAAAAGAACAAACTCCTTATGAAAAAGGTAATGTCGCCAATGCTTTATGGATTGTACCACCGCATTGAACTCGATGTCATACGTACTATAGCGCATGCGAGCACCACTGATTTTCTCGCTAAAAAATACAATAGGACGACTCTTCTGACTAAGAACCGCACCAATCCCAGTCTTAGAAGCATCACAGTGAAGTTCAAAAACCTGCGAAAAATCTGGCAAAGCGAGAATTGGAGCAGAACTGAGTTTGGTCTTGATTGTGGCAAAGGCTTTATCTGCTTCGGGAGTCCAAACAAATTGTCCCTCACGACGGATACAATCCGTTAAAGGTGCCATTAAACTGCTGAACTGTGGGACGAAGCGACGATAAAACTAAGCCAGCCCATGAAAGCTACGAGTCTCGGTTAACGTTGACGGAGTTGGCCATGTTTTTATAGCCTCCACTTTACTAGGATCGACCGCTAACCCACTTGCAGAGACGATATACCCCAGGAAGTGGACTTGAGAAGAACCAAACTCGCACTTCTTCTTGGTGGCGAACAACTGATCACGACGGAGAACAAGAAGTACCTCGCGTAAGTGGACAAGATGGTCGGCCATGGTCATGCTGAAGATTAGAATATCATCAAAATAGACAACCACAAACTTCCCTATAAACGGATGCAGTGCTTGGTTCATGACACGCATAAAAGTGCTAGGTGCATTTGATAAACCAAATGGCATAACAAGCCACTCAAATAGCCCTTCTCGAGTTTTGAAAGCCGTTTTCCACTCATCTCCTGGGCGAATCCGTATTTGGTGGTAACCACTTTTAAGATCGAGTTTAGAGAATACGGACGCAGTACCAATTTGATCTAATAAATCATCAAGGCGAGGTATTGGAAACCTATAACGGACGGTTATTTTATTAATAGCACGACTGTCAACGCACATTCGCCACGATCCATCCTTCTTCGGAATTAACAAAGCGGGAACTGCAGAAGGGCTTAGACTTTCTCGTAAGAAGCCTTTGACGACGAGTTCTTCCACTTGTCTTCGTAGCTCTTCATGCTCAGTAGGGCTCATGCGATAATGAGCGCGGTTTGGAAGTACTGCATCTGGAACCAAATCAATGTGATGTTGAATATCACGGAGAGGAGGAAGTCCCGGTGGCAAGTCATCAGGGAATACATCGCGAAATTCGTCAATCAATGCTGTAAATGCACTCGGAACTGATGGACGTGTTAACGCCGGATCAGAGGCGAGAAGAATGAACATAAAACCCTCCTCTCGAAATGAAGCTTCAAACGGTTTACGTTGAAGAATCAACACGGGGGATGGAGATGGTAAAAGTTTCTGTTCGGGCAAAGACGGCTGGAGAGTAAAATTGCGGTTGTTGAAGCGAAAACTATAAGTGTTGAGGTAACCATCATGATGAATGCGACGATCGGATATCCATGGTCGTCCAAGAAGCATGTGGCATGCATCCATGGGAGCAATATCACAGTGTATTTCGTCTCTATAAGCGTCACCGATAGAGAAAGAAACCAACGTTCGGTGAGTGATGTGCCCGTCTGTCTTCTTATCCAGCCATGCAAGTCTGTATGGATGAGGATGACGCTCCGTAGGAAGATTGAGTTTAGCCACAACATCCTTAGATATCACGTTTTCACTACTGCCGGAATCAATAATGAATTTACAGACCCTCCCTCCAATGGTACATTTAGAATGGAATAAATTGTTGCGTTGAGGATTCTCGTCGTTACCACGAGGTGCAAGACAAACGCGACGAACCATTAATGATGTACCCGTATCCGCGGTGAGGACTTCTGTATCGTCGGTGGTGTCGAACACTTCTTCATCGTATATAACCTCCACATCGTTACCTGATGTGTCAAGAAGAAGACCACGACGGTTCCGTGTCGGACAATTAGATTGCCGATGACCAATTTCTCCGCAAGAAAAGCATCGAAGAGAGCTTGGTCGGTTTTGCCGATTATCGAGAGGTACAATAGCTGTTTCTGTCTTAACAGGCGTTGTATCATCACTGGTGGTTGTAGTTGATTGAGTCGGAGCAGTCCGAGAAGGGCGAGAAGACGGCCAAGACACGTTACCACTTTTGTTCTGTGCTTCAATGGTGATTGCTTGTTGATGAGCTTCTGCCAATGTAAGCGGGTTAAATAAAGTAATTGTATGTTGTATTTGCTGGCGAAGTCCTGCGGTGAAACGAGCGACGAGCTGACGTTCAGAATCTTGTAGGTCAACACGAGAAAGGAGCGGAAAAAATTCAGTGGAATATTCTGCCACAGAACGCGAGCCTTGTCGAATATTATGGAGACGTTGGAACATGATCTGATCATAATTATAGGGCAAGAAAGTTTTTTTGAGTTTGGATTTCAGTTTATCCCATGACATGATTTTAGGTTTTCCCTGACGTGCCCGAGCTGTCTTCAACTGTATCCACCACGCCGATGCTCTGTTACGGAATCGCATTGCTAAGACAAGAACACAACGATCCAGCGGAGCTCTTTTGAATTCAAGTATTTCTTCAACTGTAACTATCCAATCAAGTAATTCTTCTGCGGAGGAGTTTCCATGGAACTCAGGAATTTCTGTTTTAAATCCGTGTTCCCATTGAAAATCATCGTTAAGCCTTTGGTCATTATCATGTGCCGGTGCACGGTTATTGCGAAGAGGGGCGAAGGGATTAGCATCAACGGCGGCAAAAGCGTTGCCTTCTTCGTCTTCTTCATCGATGTTGTCGTCACGTTGTTCAACGTTGTTGCGGGCTGGTGGGAGTGGTTGTTGACCGTTAAGGGCTTGGAGTGCGGTGGTGATTGCTGCCATCTGGGCCTGAAGCTCAGCAATGGCGTCGCGTGTGATTTCTGCTTCGGTTCGAACAGGGACGCGACGAGGTCTAGCCATGGTGATTGGAAAAATTTCGAGGAGCATAGCAAAGCTCTGATACCAACCTGGCGCAGCGTATCAACGGTAACTCAGCTCAAATCTAAAGATTAGGGTAATCTTTAGAGACCTGACTTCTTGAATCGAAGAACTCAATCAAATTCGATGCAAGGCTCTCGTATTGATGACGGAATCAAATCAACGCAAGGCTTTAGAGATAACTCTAGTTTATTATAATTCCAAAAACTGCATATTAAAGCCAAATTACAACACCTTATATAGGTCTTAGAGACGGTTATAATTAACCTAATTCTCTTAAAAATAGGAAATCAAATAAAAAGAAATCATAATTAGAAAAGGAAATATTTGAAAGCCAAAAATAGAAAAGTAGTTGCTTGGTGGTGAAGGTATTAGGATGCTGCATCAGGTCTAGTTCTGCATAGTTCTCAGTTTATGTTTGGTTATTGTTAAAAATCTTATGTTTGTAGGTCCGTGTAGCTACTCCAAGGACACACCTGTGTACATATCTAAGATCATTGATGTCATTGTACAATATGTCTAAATACTGGTAATTTCTGAGTTTTTGGTTATTAGAACTTGATCTACCTAATGTTGTTTTTGTTGGAATTATTTTTATGGACATTATGAATAGTGTATTCATATGTCAAAAATGAGTTTTATGTGAATGATAAATGGAGGTCCAATGTGTGTGATTTGAGAAATTTGTACAAAGTAACAAATATACACATTGGATATTTGATTGGATTTGAGTTTTGATTTGTTAGTTGGACTACATGTTCATTAACATAATCTTATAAACCAAATATATGTTGATCTTTTATATTGATAAAATATAAAAAAGAAATCCATTTTAAAGTATATTATTTGTTTGATTTGGTCAAACAATAATAACTTTTAATCTTTAATTTCTTGGTCAAAATGTGAAATAAATTCACAAAATAGTTGACAAGAATTAAACTCTCCATTAGTGCACCATGGAAGTTTCATTTCTATGTTGGAAATATAACTTGTGTTTCTCATCATTTTTCTATAAAAGGCTTGTTAGCATTATAGAAGAAAATGAGCTAATACACTCAACAACAAAAGATCACTCTCTCCCATTAGAATAGTTATGCTAGTATTTTTTTTTATTTTGAGTCTGAGAGTGCAACACAAAATTAGGGTCGATAGATTCTGTTTTTCGGTGATGGTAAACAGAAACAATGCTGCAGTTGTATCCTGGGAATCTGAGCGCTATGCAACCGTCACACTACGGGGCGTTTAAAGATTTAAGGAAAGAGATTAACCATCTCGACTCTGCAATTCTTCTTTATTCATTTGCTTTGGTATTGTAATTTTGATTTATGTTCTTAATATCTTTATAAATATCAGTTGTCTCCATTGTAGTAAAATAAGGTTCCTACACTTAAATCTTTAAATATTGTTTATGCTTTGCACTAACAATACTGATATTCGTGAAGTTATTTTTTCTTAAGAACAGGTTGATCAACAGTGAATAGTGTATTCATATGTCAAAAATGAGTTTTATGTGAATGAGAAATGGAGGTCCAATGTGTGTGATTTGAGAAATTTGTACAAAGTAACAAATACACACATTGGATATTTGATTGGATTTGAGTTTTGATTTGTTAGTTGGACTACATGTTCATTAACATAATCTTATAAACCAAATATATGTTGATCTTTTATATTGATAAAATATAAAAAAGAAATCCATTTTAAAGTATATTATTTGTTTGATTTGGTCAAACAATAATGAATTTTAATCTTTAATTTCTTGGTCAAAATGTGAAATAAATTCACAAAATAGTTGACAAGAATTAAACTCTCCATTAGTGCACCATGGAGGTTTCATTTCTTTGTTGAAAATGAAACTTTGTGCTTCTCATTATTTTTCTATAAAAGGGTTTGTTAGCATTATAGAAAAAGATCATCCAAGAGGACCTAAGAGATTCAACAACAAAAGTTTACTCTCTCCCACTTAGAATAGTTATGCTAGTATTTTTATTTATTTTGAGTCTGAGAGTACAACAAAAAATTAGGGTCGATAGATTCTGTTTTTCGGTGATGGTAAACAGAAACAATGCTGCAGTTGTATCCTGGGAATCTGAGCGCTATGAAACCGTCACACTACGGGGCGTTTAAAGATTTAAGGAAAGAGATTAACCATCTCGACTCTGCAATTCTTCTTTATTCATTTGTTTCGTTATTGTAATTTTGATTTATATTCTTAATATCTTTATAAATATCATTTGTCCCATTGTAGTAAAATAAGGTTCCTACTGTTTTTACAATATTATGATCCAAATAGAGGAATAGGTGGAGAGTGATGTTGTGCACAAGGCATTTACGACGTTATTCCGGTAGGGTACCAAGGGTAATGTGAATTCTTCTTTGTTCATCTTTGTTGTTTGAAATAAGTGTGTAAATAACATATTGGGGTTCAGGCTTACTAAAATTCTTATATATGTATATGAGGCTGTTTGTTTCACCATGGTCATCACCATGGTCATCTCCATCCGGCTGATCCATTTATATGGTCCATCCAAATGATCAATCCAGATTTTATGGGATTGTTTGTTTGTCAATCTAAATGATTCACCTAGATGAATCATCTAAATTGACATATGTTTGTTTCTTTATTTTTCATTTTCATTTAGGCGAGTTTAGTAAATAAATTGCTAAGATAGCCTTGTTTTGATTTAATTATATTTTTTCACTATTAATTTTTATTTATTATTGAAGATATAATTAGTTTAAAATATTGTTTTTGGGGGAATATATTTTGCGTTTTTTACGGGAAAATGCGTTTTTGCGTTTTGGGGGAGGGGAATATACTTTTTCCATTTTTGGCAGAAAAATGCGTTTTGGGGGAGGGGAATATACTTTTTCCATTTTTGGCAGAAAAATGCGTTTTGTGGGTTTTGGTGGAAAAATGCGTTTTGCGAGTTTGGACGGAAAATACATTTTGCAGGTTTTGGCAGAAAATACGTTTTTGCGTTTTTGGCGAGAAAATGCGTTTTTGCGATTTTGGCGGGAAAAAGTGTTTTGCGGTTTTGGCGGTAAAATGCGTTTTGCGGATTTTGACGGAAAATTTGGTTTTGCGATTTTGACAAAAAAATGCGTTTTGCGGATTTTGGCGGTAAAATGTGGTTTACGGGGTTTGGTGGTAAGATGCGTTTTGCGGATTTTGACGAAAATGCATTTTTGCGGTTTTGACGGGAAAATATGTTTGTCATTTTGATGGAAAAATGTATTTTGCAGATTTTAGCGGTAAAATGCGTTTTGCGGATTTTGGCAGAACGTTGGGCGGAAAAATGTGTGTTTGCGTTTTTGGGTGGAGGAAAGCGTGCTTTTGCGATCTTGGTAGGGAAATGTGTTTCGGAGAAAAATTGCGTTTTTCGTTTTTGGTGAAAAATGCATTTTGTTGTTTTGGCAAAAAAGTGTTTTTGCGATTTTTACGAAAAATATATTGTGGTTTTGACGGAAAATACATATTTTAATTTAGTAGGAAAATATAGTTTTGTCATTTTTTGTGAGTGACAAAATGAAATTAGGTTTAAGTTTGTAATTTATGAATTATATAAGAGATATAATAGATATTATACCATTTTGACAGAAACATCCCTATCGAAATACTTCAAATTGGTTCAACTAGCTCAAATTTTAAAATTAAGCCTAAAATTTAAAAGTCAACTAGATCAACCTTCAGATGAGTTATACTTTTAGTACATATCATTTTATTCCAGATGATTCATCATCTGTACATTGTGTAATAAACATGCCGTATATAGTTTGGATGGTATTGATCGTGATTGTGGCACCATAGTGTAGAATCTTTGACTACGTTGTTTAAGCATACTGGGACCAGTTTTACTACTGATGATCAAATCCGTGAAAAGGTCTTAAACTTCATCAGAGATAAGGTCAGTCTCTTCCGATACATCTTTGTTCCTTTTCTTTTCATCTGCGTTAGAGGTTGTTGCTATAATTTATCTCAGTTTTAAGTTAGTGTTCCTGACTCCTTGTTTCCTGTTTTAGCCTTCAGTCAAAAAAGAAAAAGTTAGACCTGTTTTGCTATTTCATCTACCGATATGATCAATTTAGTAGTCTTGTATTGTACATAATGTTTTGGTTCTATTGCTAAGACCAGGTACAGAATATACTGCTAAAACAACTTGAGATGCTTAATCCAAAATAAGCACATAGATAGTAAGTTTTGAGAGAGTTCGTTTATCTTCGAGAAAAGATGTAAATGAAAATATTCTGACAGTGCAAAGCTGACAGGAGCACAAGGAATCACTCGGAAAGGTTTTGTGTATCTTATAGAACTATTTTAATACAATTGTATGTCTATGTAGGTGTTCCCTCTTAGAGCGGAACTGTTAAAGCCTCAAGAAGAAATGGAAAGACATATAACTGACTTGATCAAAAAGGTTAGAACATATGGTTGGTCTTTCTCTATCTTTCTCTCTTCTCATAGCCCTCTTGTGATATTCTTTGTATGTTTCCAGAGCGTAGAAGATGTATCTGGAGAAGAGTTCAATATGCTTATGGATTTCTTGAGAACTTTTGAGTATCTTTGGAGGGAAAGCTCCTCAAGAAAGAATGCAAGAACTTTTCGACGTTGTGGAAGAACAGGCTGATTTGAATTCTCAGTTCAATGTGAGTTTCCCGTGTCACATTCTATGGGATGAACATAAGTTTCTT
This sequence comes from Moricandia arvensis, assembly GCA_905132765.1. NCBI lineage: Eukaryota > Viridiplantae > Streptophyta > Magnoliopsida > Brassicales > Brassicaceae > Moricandia > Moricandia arvensis. The sequence goes on along the minus strand of CAJHQP010004254.1, from coordinate 14,625 downwards.
GCTTGAATATGATGACTGCCATTATTATTCTTCCAAAATGTTATTTATTTTTTAGTTGCAAAAGTAGTTTTCATCTAGGAATAAAGTCCAGCTAGTCGCTTGCAAGTGTTTGATACTAGAAGGATACTTGTCCTAGCATAAACTTTACCCCTCTCAACAAAAATCTTTTAAAAGATGAAAGCGTTATGTTTATGCTTCTAGCATGTTTTAGAATGTCATTTGTTAATCGTACGTGAATGTTTGATGTGAGGGCTCATTGCTAGTACGTGCTATGTTAGAAGGATGCCTGAAAATGTTATCATGAAGTCAGTTTTTGCTTGTTTTTTTTTTTCTAAACTCCAGTATAGTGCGCAGTCTAGGAAGGACCATAGAAAGGGATCAACAGTTGTCGTGATGCAAATCTGGCTCTAGAAAGCGAGTCATAGAAACTTGATTGCATCTGTTTTAACTTTAATGGGGAGAGCTAGAAAAGTTTACATAAGTAAATTTCTAACCTTTATATGGTTATAGTAGTCATGGTTGGAAGCATTGGTCTCTGAAAGTTTCGTTTAGATTATCTCATTCTTGTGCGATGGAACTTCTTCTGATTAATATTATTTTTACAGGTTACAGATTCAGATCACATCGACAGATTTATATCATGCTTGCAAATTTCTTTTTTTTTAATATATATATTAATTATAAAAGAAACCATCCCGACAAGTGGACACCGGAACATGCCTCCGGCTAACGAACAAGGAAACAGACAATCTTAATAATGAACTAGGCTTATCGATAAATACAGGGAAAATCGAGAGGGAAAAAATCTAGGCTCTAATAGACTGTAGACGGTTCGTTGTCATAACCGTAGATCCGCAGCCAACGTTGCCGAACTAAACCAAAGTTAAGCCAGCCACTATATTCACACCATCTTCTCAAACAGTCGCTGACACACAATAGATTAACCCAACAATCTTTTCTTCACACCGTAACCAAACCCAAGTAATTGAAACCGGACCGGGCCGTCAAAGGAAACCGCCATCCTCGACTGGATCAGTTCTCTTACTTAAACTCTAGCTACTAGGAATCCCATAAGTCACCCTCAAACTCATTAACCGGGATAGTGTTCGTTGGGGATGAAGCACTGATCCGAAATGTAAAATAAATAGAAGACGGAGGGAGGCAAGCGAACCACCACCGCCAAAACGAACCTGCATAAAACAGCTGCAGCACCCAGTACCAGAGAGATCACAGACCTTGGAAGGAAACAGAACCAGCCCACCATTCCCAATCCAGAGACGAGACACGGCCTTAGGAGAGGACGATTCAGCATAACGAACCACAGGCGAGGCGACCAAACTCGCAGACCAAACGAGAAGACCAACCCCTCCACCCTAAGCCTCCTCCGAAAACAGAAGGGAGATAACCTTCAAACGTCGAAACAGGTGGAAACGGTCTGAACCACAAACAAGAGAAGCGCAAGAACAAACCTTCAAAGAAGGAACTGGAATCTTCAAACGGAGCACTGGTTGGAAGCCAGAAGAAGAAGAACAGATGAGAGGGAGGGTTAACAGTTGAGCCTGGAGAGCTATAGATGACAAGCAAAACCACAACAGTCTCAACTCCGCACACGCACGGCCAAGACCCCCACACCACGCGGAGCCAGTAACAAAATGCATATCTTCGAGGTAGAGGGACCTCCGACGCTCCCATGACTCCGAGTGACTGATAGAGACACTCCAAGATGCCGAGGAGATGATGATAAACCCGCACCCAAGAGAATCTCACCAAGACCATAGGAGGTAAAACCAAACGGCCTCACCTCACCTCAGATCTAAACAGCAAGCCCGACTTCTGCCTCCACGTGCCGCCGCCACACAAAGAGGTTTCAAGAAGATGAAAACTGAAACCCCGAACAAACCCTAAAAAACCAACCTTTTTCTTCCAGATCCGCCGCACCCACCTCGCACCTACACTAGAACACGGCTAGAACCTTCAGTTCCAGTGGCCATCCATCGCCGAAGGGAGCCAAGCCTCCAGAACAGCCAGCATCTCAGCAGGGAAACGAAGGGGAAGAAAAGGTGAAGAGGAAGACGAGAGAGAGGACGAGACGGCGCCTCCGACGGTGGAGCTTACGTGGCGCAGCGTACGAACGGGTGAACGGTCGATCTAAGAATTTAGGATTCTTTGAGACATGTTCTTGGATCGATCAAGAGTTACTTTCATTAGCGTCTTGAGATCAACTTCCTGTTTTGATGAATTGAGTCGAATATAAACAAGGTAAAAAGCAAAAGCTCTGTATATAAAATCAAAACGTATCAAACAAGAAAGCCAAAGTTATGTTTATAGATCCATCCGTTGGACAAACCCCATAAGGAAAAGGATATGATAAACCTTCATAGAAAAGGAAACTAAGAAAAAACCCAAAACCAACTACATAAAGTATAAAACCTAAACCGAAATTTAAATGATGTCTTGGTGCCTAAGTCATATCTGCTCTTGCATCAGGTCCCCCGAGGTTAGAAGGATTCAACCTCGAATCGTCATCAGTATCAGCAGGCAGGAACGGGAAAAGTATTTCACATTAAATGCACAGATGTATTAATGTCAGCAGGAAGTTCGACTCGGTATGCATTATCGTAGATGTGTTCCAGAATCCTCAAAGATCCTATCTTCTTAGCACGAAGCTTGTTATACAAGTGGGATGGGATGGCATACGGTCTCGTGTTAGAACGACCCAAACGAGATCTCTTGGCCTGAAGACAAGACGTTGATGGTGTACATCTGCAGCCGCTTTATACCGAGAAGAAGACTCGGACAAGTTTGCCATAGTCTGCGCATGCACGTCCACTAACCCATCAACAAGAGATGAAGCTTCACCATGCATCCGTGTTCTGTCCGGTAGTAATGATAAGTTTGTTGGGGGTCGAGGGACAATGCCATAGTTAACCTGGAAAGGACTAAAGCTAGTACTGCGATTCACAACATGGTTATGAGCAAATTCTGCTTGTGGAAGGCGTTGATCCCATGTTTTAATAGCATATCCAACCAGACAATGCAACAAGTTCCCCAAAGAACGATTGACCACCTCGGTTTGTCCATCCGTTTGAGGATGATAAACTGAACTCATATCCAAGCTTGTGTGAAGTAATTTCCACAAAGACCGCCAAAATTGACTAAGAAAACGAGAATCTCTGTCCGAGACAATTGACAATGGCAGGCCGTGGAGACGGTATATCTCCCGAAAGAACAAGATTGCTACTTGAACAACATCAGTAGTCTTTTTACAAGGTATGAAATGTACCATTTTTGAGAAACGATCCACGACAATAAAGATTGAGTCAAAGCCACGTTGAGTACGGGGAAGACCAAGCACAAAATCCATGCTTATATCCGTCCATGGCTGAGTTGGAATAGGTAAAGGGAGATAGAGGCCCACATTAGTAGCTGAACCTTTAGCTTTTTGACATATGACGCATCTCTTAACAAATCAAGCTACATCCTTTCGTAAGGAAGGCCAAAAATACGAAGCAGAGATGAGCTGGACGGTACGATCGCAGCCAATATGTCCTTCGGAGTGTAATTTTTTCAGGATCTGGAGTCGCAGGCTTCCTTCAGGAATACAAAGCCGATCTCCACGAAACAGGAAACCGTCTTGGAGATTATAATCGTGTGATAAACTGGACAAGGCATCCTGATATATGCAACCGAAGAAAGGATCATCCTCATACTGCCCGATCAAAGAAGAAAAACCCGTAACCGATGTATGTAAGACAGAAAAAAGAAGCTGACGGCGACTCAATGCATCGGCAACCTTGTTGACGGATCTTGCAGTGTGCTTAATAACAAAAGTGAATTGTTGTAAGTAGGCGATCCAAGCGGAATGTCGAGATGAGACTTTAGTTTGACTGTGTAAGTGCTTCAGTGCATCATGATCGGTATATAACACAAACTCCTTATGAAACAGATGATGACGCAAATGCTTTATCGCCTGAAAAATCACATAAAACTCCATGTCATTAGTGTTGTATTGTAAGCGAGCTCCAACCAATCCCAGTTTTTGAGGCATCGAAATGGAGCTCAAAGACGATGCTAAAGTCTGGAAGCGCGAGTATGGGAGCTGTGCTGAGCTTATCTTTGATAATGGAAAAGGCGGACGAAGCTGCTGCAGTCCATGAGAACATACCAGAACAAATGCAGTCCTTTATGGGAGCCATCAAAGCGCTGAACTGAGGGACAAAGCGTCGATAAAATGAAGCAAGGCCGTGAAAACTTCGTGCTTCTGTAAGAGTAGTCGGCTGAGGCCATGTCTGTATTGCTGATACTTTAAAAGGATCCACAGCTAAGCCTTGAGCTGACACGATATAGCCAGGAAAATGAATTTGAGGGACTCGCATTTCTTCAAAGTGGCATATAGCTGGTCTCGTCGCAAGATTGTCAAGACATCCCGTAAATGGTCTAAGTGTTCTTTAACCGACTTGCTGAACACAAGAATATCGTCAAAGTAAACAACGACAAATTTACCAATAAATGGTCGTAGTGCCTGATTCATGACTCGCATGAATGTGCTAAGAGCGTTAGATAAACCAAATGGCATTACAAGCCACTCAAAGATACCTTCCCGAGTTTTAAACGATGTTTTCCATTCATCTCCTAGACGTATACGAATCTGATGGTATCCGCTTTTGAGGTCGAGTTTGGAAAACACTGTAGCAGTACCGATCTGGTCCAACAAATCATCGAGGCGAGGTATAGGGAATCCATACTGAACCGTGATTTTATTAATAGCGCGACTCTCAACACACATTCACCATGATCCATCTTTCTTGGGGATCAACAAGGGCGGAACGGCACATGGGCTGAGACTCTCACGCAGGAAACCTTTAGATACTAGCTCCTCTACGTGCCGACGTAATTCGTCATGTTCCAATGGACTCATCCTTTAATGGGCACGGTTGGGAAGCGCCGCATCTGGAATGAAATCTATACTATGTTGTATGTCGCGTAGTGGCGGTAATTGAGATGGAAGATCAGCTGGAAAGACTTCCGCGAATTCAGACACAAGGGATGTGTAAGGAGCTGGGATTTCCTGATCAGTCTTCGGGGTAGATGGTATAGTGAGCAGGACTACGGTCTGAGTGGCTGAGCTGAGGCAGATTTTAATTCTGCTCGTGAAAGGAGGAGAATCGTATTCGGTTGTGTCGTGGAGGTAGGCGTGATAGTTACGGCTGGTCATGTTGCCTTAAGGATGAAAGTTCGATCTTTAAATCGAAAGGTATATGTGTTTAGAAACCCATCATGGATTACTCGTCGATCAAACTCCCATGGACGACCGAGCATAGGTGACATGCAGCCATTGGAACTAAATCACAATAAACTTCGTCTTTGTATGCACTGCCGACTGAGAACGAAACAAGTGTGCGTTGCGTTACTGTGAGCTCGTTCCCTTGGTGCAACCATCCTAACTTATATGGTGAAGGATGTTGTTCAGTCAAGAGATTAAGATTCGGGACTGCTGACTCTGCAATAACGTTCTCACTGCTTCCCGAATCAATGATAAAAGTGCAAACTTTACCGTTAATGGTGCATCGAGAGGAGAACAATTTTTTCGTTGTGGAAATTCGTCGGTTATGCGTGGTGATAGGCATGTGCGACGAACCATCAACATGGTACCTTCATAAGCTTCTAGTTCTTCTGTTGTATTTTCCTTATCATCATCATAAATTACTTCGACATCCTGCCCTGTAGCACCTAGAAGTAATCCACGGCGATTTCTGGTTGGGCATGAGGAATGTCAATGGCCAATTTCACCACAAGCAAAGCAGCATAGACCACTAGGTCGTTGTTGGCGAGCAGGATCCACTAGACCACTAGGTCGTTGTTGGCGAGCAGGATCCACTGGAACAATGGCTGTCTCGATTTTGGTGGTTGATGTATCAGTAGATGAAGTTGTAGTGGTTGTAACGGGTTGACGAGTTATACGTGTAGTGCCCCAAGGCTGAGAGTTACTGCGAGTTTGAGCTTCAACGGTCAAAGCTTGTTGATGAGGTTCCGATATGGATTGTGGTCTAAACAAATTCAAAGTGAACTGAATTTGCTGGCGCAGTCCGCCAATAAAGTGTGTAACAAGTTGTTGTTATGTATCTTGCAGTTCTATGCGGTGGATCATCTTGAAAACCTCAGTGGCGTAGTCTTCAACAGAACGTGAGCCTTGACGGAGATTCTGAAAATTTTGGAACAAAAGTTGATCATAATTGTATTTTGCATCTCTCTCTTAAGTTTTTCCCAAGTTGTAATCTTTGATTTTCCGAGACGTGTACGTGAAGTTTTGCTTTGTGACCACCATGCAGCTGCTCGTTCACGAAAGCGAATGGCGACTAAAGGGACACAACGATTTAAGTGAATCTGTTTAAACCCGAGTATCTCTTCGACGGTAACAAACCAGTCTAACAGTTCTTCTGGTACAGTTGAACCATTGAATTGTGGGATTTCGATTTTGAAACTTTTCTTCCAAGTTGTTTCATTGCTATCTTCGTCGAAATCTGAATCAGAAGGATCGTTGCGGTTGTTGTGATGGGGTTGCTGGTGACGAAGTGGCGCGAATGGGTTTACATCTTCATCGGACTCAGCTCGATTAGATAGCTGGTCGTGACGGTGATGTCGTTGTAGGGGTCGTGTTTGTTGAGTAGAAAGCGCAGCTACTGCTGCTTTAAGATCAGCGATCTGTTGTTGGAGTTCTTGAAACAAATGTTGAGTGGCGGGTAAGTCATCTTCGGTTTGTTGTTGCGAACGTGTTTTTCAAACCATCGTAGGAGGTTAGCTAGTTTCGGAGCCTAGCAAAGCTCTGATACCAACCTGGCGCAGCGTACGAATGGGTGAACGGTCGATCTAAGATTTTAGGGTTCTTCGAGACCTGTTTTTGGATCGATCAAGAGTTACTTACGTTAGCGTTTTGAGACCAACTTCCTATTTTGATGAATTGAATCGAATCTAAACAGGTAAAAAGCAAAACCTCTGTATATTTAATCAAAACGTATCAAACAAGAAAGCCAAAGTTATGTTTATATATCCATCCGTTGGACAAACCCCATAAGGAAAAGGATATGATAAACCTTCATAGAAAAGGAAACTAAGAAAAAAACCAAAACCAACTAAATAAAGTATAAAACCTAAAACGAAATTTAAATGATGTCTTGGCGCCTAAGTCATAGTTGCTCCTGCATCATTACGCCCACCGTACCAACGGCCGGTGACTCCACCCGCCGGAGCAAGACGGGAAGACTTTTTTTTTCTTTTTTTTTGAGAGATTGATGTATTACTTCTTGTTTATGCTTGCAAATTTCTCTTCCCTTCTTTGTGGTATGAAGTCGTCACTTAGTGGTGTAGCACTTAACTTTTATAGTTAATATGATTTGAAAAACTTCATTCTCTTCGGAAGAGACGTGTGCAGAGTCATCAAGTTGTTAACAAAGCATTAGAGGCTAACGGTGGTGGTATAGGCAGAGTCACAAAGGCCAAGGTCGAGGACAGGTAAGACACGGTGGTGGTATCGGTGGCCGTGGAAGAAGCAACTGGTAATTTTCTTTCAAAGGATACTCTATCACAGTATTTTTGTCTCTTCTCATCCGTACTGATTTTGGCTTTTAGATGCTCCTTACATTTTTAAAACGAGTTAACCTTTTTTGGCTTTTACTTTTCGTTAATAATAATCGTTTCATTATTGTTATTTTATTTTTGTCATTGTCACAAATCCCTCTTTCCGAGGAAACAACAGTTACTCTAAGACCATCCACAATGAAATCTTGAAAACACTTTTCAAAAGTTGAAATCCTTGCAGTAAGAGTGTTGATAAACTGAAATTATTTATGTGGCATAAATACTTGTTACAAAATTTCAACGGTTGAAACTTTTTTTGTGGCTCCGCACCGCCACGTGTTGCTTGTTGATTAGAAAAAAAAGATAGACGCGTATGCACACGCGCTGGGCTTTCACTATTTTTTTTAATTCTGGATAATATTTAAATGTTGTATTCTAATTGGCTCTGCAAATTTATTTGTTTTTATCCTCACCCAATAATTTAAATGTATTTATTACATAATATTTTTTTTAAAAATATAAAAATTGTATTCAAATTCAAGATTTTTATCTATAAATAGAAACTACTCTCAATTCATTTGGATACATAAAATCATTTTCAGTATAATCAACTATTTTAGTGTTATTTTAGTTTTTAAATAAATTATTAATATGTAATTATTATGTTGTAAAAACAAAAATATGAATTATGGGTTGTGTGGTAGGGTGTTGAATTTTTTAAAATAAACTATTTTAAAAGTTTAAAATGAAGTGAATGTTGAATAAATTAGGTGAACGAAAAAGATAATGTAAAATATTAAAAAGAAAAATGAAGGTGTTAAAGAAGGACATGGTGTTAAAACGATTGTATATGGTCGACAAAGTAAAATCCCAATAATGCCAAATTTATTGTAAGAAAAGACCACTTGGATGTATTTTGTACTCCCAACTTGACGTCACTCCATGTGGCACGTCTTGTCCTGCTCTCGAGTTCCTCTCTTTTTATTGCCTTTAAGGTTGGTCTGATATAATCTAACTAAATCAGGATATGTCAAGCACATACAGCTATATGATTGAACATAACATTCAAGTGTTATATTATAGTCTCTTTACACTTTCATGAAAACCCAAACTTTTTTTGCAACACTCACTGCATTTGACTAGATAGCTTTCTAATCAAGCTAGCTATCATTTAACTCGGAAATTGCAAGCCTTGGATATGCATCTTTTGATCACTGTATAAATGTGAAAGTATTGGTTAAGTTAGAGAGACATTACATGATATATCACCAAGCAAGATGAGTTTAAATTTTCGTGTACAGTCTATACGAAGACCATTTTGTGTATCAAATGAGAATACTAAGCAATACTTTGCTCGTGAGGTCTCTTTGACTACATTACTAAAAAAATTTGGTGGTTCACCAAAGTTTTTACCGAGACATATTTGCACATATTTCTGTATCTCTTTTTTTTGAAAAATTTGATAATCTCTCATTTACCGGTGGATTTACCGGGTTCAGCATCACTACCCTGAACCTCTTTTTTAAATTGCGATTTCCCTCTTACTTTAAAGCAAACAATTTTGTATAAGTTTATAATTGTTTGCCATTTTGTGTAGTAGTGGTCCGTCAGGGCTTGAAGATGCTACATATTTTGTCTCGGTGGCAGTCTGAGGTGCTGATTGGATATTAACGTTACAATTTAAAGTGACTATTTCTAAAGATTCTGGCTTTGATCTGAACTTTGTCTCGAAGCTTTCGAGTCTCCCTTTGAAGTCGTTGTCATCTTATCCTAGAGGTCTCTCTAGCTTTATCTTTCATGTTGTATTGTTTTATGTTACAAGAGTTTTGTATAACTCTCCCTCTAATTGTATTCTGGACTAAAGATTGATAAAAGTTGTGTTAAAAAAAAACTCTTTTATGTTCTTTATTTTCTCTACTGTTCCAAGCTCAGCTCTAAAACTCAAAATTCTTGGTAAGTTTTTTTTGTTGATCAATAAAATATTTCTTTTTCCAGAAAAAGAACAATAAGCAACATATTGAAAGAAGACTGGAATACAATTACATGATATATTACCTAGCAAGATGAGTTTAAAATTTTGTGTAACAATCTATAAGAAGACCATTTTGTGTATCACAATGAGAATAATAAGCAATACTTTGCTCGTGTGGTATCTTTGACTACATTGCTAGAATTGTTTTGGTGGGTTAACCAAAATTTTTACCGAGACATATTTGCGCATATTTCTGTATCTCTCTTTCTTGAAGAGTTTGATAATCTCTCATTTACGGTGGGTTTACCGGGTTCAACATCACTACCTTGAGCCTCTTTTTTAAATCGCGATTTCCCTCTTGCTTTAAAGCAAACAAGTTTGTATAAGCTTATAATTGTTTGCCATTTTGTGTAGTGGTCCGTTAGGGCCTGAAGATGCAACATATTTTTTTCGGTGGCAGTTTGAGGTGATGATTAGATATTAACATTACAATTTAAAGTGACTATTTCTAAAGATTCTGGCTTTGATCTGAACTTTGTCTTGAAGCTTTTGAGTCTCCCTTTGAAGTCGTTGTCATCTTATCCTAGAGGTCTCTCTACTCTATCCTTTATGTTGTTGTTTTATATTACAAGAGTTTTGTATAACTCTCCCTCTAGTTGTATTCCGAACATTTAAAGATTGATTAAAGTTGTGTTCCAAAAAAGCTCTAGTATGTTCTTTATTTGCTCTACTGTTTCAAGTTCAGCCCTAAAAATTCAAGATTCTTAGTAACAAAACATATTGTTGATTGCCGTACGTTGCTTATCGATACTACTATTGTCTGTTCATTACGTGGACTCTATTTGCATGTCTAGTCCTAAAATTCTAACATACCAAAATTAGCTTGGTTTCTACGCTGGCGTTTGGGTTCCAAAAATGAGGTTCTTGATTCACATGTTGAGAGTGGAAATAAGAAGTTAGTTCAACCAAACTTAAAAGTAACGTCTCTATATACGAAACTTTGCAGTGGACTGGGCATTAGCATTTAAGGCCGTCAAAATGAGATCTACTGATTCACACGTTAAAACAAAAGAAGAAGTAGTTGTATTAATATGGATTTGTAATTGTATTATTGTGAATTTGAAAAATTGGACCCTAATATTTGTTATATGTTTTCTTAAAATCACATGGCCCTATTTACTTCAACAAATTTATAAAAAGATAGTTGACCTAGTGCAAATGCACTGTCCGCAAGCCTTGAACCAGCTCTGCATGCAACAGAACTTAAATGTCAGTAGTCATATGATCAAAATCAAATCTACATTATAGTCATCAGCAAATAATAGTTAGAGTGGTGCCATTCACGTTCTTTTTAAATAAGACTGGATAATTGATTAAGTCAATATTTAATGTACTTTTCTGTTAACCGGGATATCAGGATCCAAGCCTAACTAATCCTTAGACGCAAGGAACAACATCAACGATTATCCCGGCTTTAATTTATAATAGATTTTGATTCACACATCTATGCGGATATTTGTTTTAATTTTTAAAAATATTGTATACATAAATATTATGATATATTATTATTTTTTGAAGATTATTTTGCTTTTAGTATATACAAATTATCACCGGCAAGATGTTTTTATTGTGTATTTAACTAATATAATATATTAAAATAATATAATTATTTCATAAAATAAAACATAAAAAAAGAGAACCAATAAATAAGATACAAGTGGCACTAAAGTATCTTAAAATATTCTTAAAATCTCTCTACACCGAACCGATCCTCAATGTTTCACTTCACTTTCTCATTTTTAAATAAAATAATCATGAGAAACTTGTCTTCATCCCTTCATTTTAGAAGCTCTTAAAGACATGGAACAACATCAACGATTAGTCCGGCCTTAATTTATACTAGATTTTGATTTGCACACTCATGCGGGTATTTATTTTAACTTTTGAAAATATACAATGTATGTTTATTGTGCATAAATATATTATAATTATTATTTGTATTGAAGGTTATTTTCTTTTTCATTAGATACTAATAAATACAGTATTGAAAGTTGTTTAGTGCATATAAAATTATTAGTAATACAATAAGTAAGTAATTATTTGAATTTTTATTAGTTTTTGTGTCATCTTATATAATTTATGTACATTTTTTGAAAATAGTTATTATATATATAATATAAATGGACTACCTATTTTTGGATAAGAAAAAATGATATGTTTTAATTATGAAATAATAAAAATGATTCTATATTGATTTTTCATATTATATTATTTGTATTAATTTTTAAATATACAATCAGTTACATATAAAATTAATTAATTGTAAATTTTAAGGAATAATTTGCTAAGATATACATTAATAATTCTTGTAAATGACAATATTTTTTAAGTTTTTAAGATATATATTACCATTTGAAAAATCATTATTATTGATCATAAGTAAAACTAGTTAATTGTATTTTTAAAGAAAATCTTGTTGCAAATAATTAATGCTAAAACATAATATTAGTTAGTTTCTAATGATATTAGATATAACTAAAAATTATTTTATGGGTGAGTTAATATTGGTAATTCAACTGTGGTAAGATATATGTTTTCTTAACAACACCTGGCCCTATTTACTTCAACAAAATTATAAGAAGGTAGTTGACCTAGTGCAAATGAACTGTCCGCACGTGCCAGCTCTGCATGCTAAAGAACTTAAAAGTCAGTAGTCATATGAGCAAAATCAAAATCAAAATCTACATTATAGTCATCAGCTAATAATGGGTACGAGGTGCCACTCAAGTTCTTTATAAATAAGACTTGATAACTGATTAAGTCAATTTTTAATATATTTTCTTTCTGTTAAAAATGAGGTTCTTGATTCACATATTGAGAGTGGAAATAAGAAATTAGTTCAACCAAACTTTAAAGTTATTAGGGATATATATTCCACATCGGGTATTCAATGGAACATTAAATAATATATAAATGGTTAAGGCCAATCCACTTAGTACCAATTGGTACTAAGTGGATTGGCCCTAACCCTTTATATATTATTTAATGTCCCATTGAATATCCGATGTGGGATATATATTCCCACAGTCGGCGCCATATTAGGGATATATATCCCACATCGGGTATTCAATGGGACATTAAATAATATATAAAGGGTTAGGGCCAATCCACTTAGTACCAATTGGTTTTAAGGTAGAAGCCCATAATAAATCCGAATCTAATATGATATCAGAGCCCAGATTCTAAATAACCCTAAGCCCCTGATTAATATGACCATATCCGACCGGGTATAAAGGTGGTGTTTAACCTTCCGACTAAGTATATAATTATCGTACTTGACTCGCTCGACCGAGTATAAATGTCTTAAAGTTCCGAGATTTCTGGCCGATAAGAGCCATCATCTCGAGGAGGGATATTAGGGATATATATCCCACATCGGGTATTCAATGGGACATTAAATAATATATAAAGGGTTAGGGTCAATCCACTTAGTACCAATTGGTTTTAAGTTTGAAGCCCATAATAAATCCGAATCTAATAAAAGTAACGTCTCTATCTATATACGAAACTTTGCAGTGGGCTGAGCATTAGCATTTAAGGCCGTGAAAATGAGATCTACTGGTTCACACGTTAAAACGAAAGAAGAAGTAGTTGTATTATTATGGATTTGTAATTGTATTATCGTGAATTTGAAAAATTGGACCCTAATTTATATGTTTTCTTAAAATCGCATGGCCCTATTTACTTAAACAGATTATAAAAAGATAGTTGACCTACTGCAAATGCACTGTCCGCACGTGCCTTAAGCCAGCTCTGCATGCAAGAGAACTTAAAAGTCAGTAGTCATGAGCAAAATCAAATCCACATTATAGTCATCAGAAAATAATAGTTAGAGAGGTTCCCTTCACGTTCTTTATATATAAGACTCGATAACTGATTAAGTCAATTTTAAATATACTTTTCTGTTACCCGGGATATGAGGATCCAAGCCTAACTAATCATTAGGGGCAGGAAACAACATCAACGATTAGTCCGGTCTTAATTTATACTAACTTTTGATCTGCATATCTGTATGCAGATATTTTTCTTAACAGTGGAAAATATACAATATATGTTAATTGTACATAAATATTATGATATATTGTTATTTGTATTGAACGTTTTTTTTTATTATATACTAATTATATACATTATTGAATATAGTTTCATATCTTTGGATTTTTAGCGCATCTAAATTTTTTTAGTAATATAATAAATAAGTAATTATTTGAATTGTTATTAGCTTTTGTGTCAATTTATATTATTTATGTACATTAATATTTAAATTTTTGAAATAGTTATTATATATATAATAGAAATGGACTACTTATTTTTGGTTAGGAAAAAACTGATATGTTTTAAAATATTTAAGAAATGATAAAAATGATTATATATTGATCTTATATCATATTATTTCTATTATTTTATATATAGTCAGTTATGGATAAAATAAATTAACTGTTTATTTTAAGAATAAAATTTGTTAATTGTTTCAAATGACAATATATTAATTTTCAAAAAAGATTTTTTTAAAACAACATATTGCCCTAATCATTAATATTGATCATAAATAAAATTAATTAATCCTATTTTTAAAGAATATTTTGTTAAAACTAGTTAATACTAAAAATTAAAATTAGTTAGTTCATAATGAAATTAAATGTACCTAAAATGTTATTTTAAAGATTAGTTAATATTGGTATTTGAATTTTAATAAGATAGATGTTTTCTTAATAACACATGGCCCTATTTAGTTAAACAAAATTATAAAAAGATAGTTGACCTAGTGCATATGCACTGTCCGCACGTGCCTTAAGCCAGCTCTGCATGCAACAAGACTTAAAAGTCAGTAGTCATATGAGCAAAATCGAAATCAAATCAAAGTCTACATTATAGTCATCAGTTAATAATGGGTAGGACGTGCCATTCACGTTCTTTACAAATAAGACTCCATAACTGATTAAGTGTTGTAAATCGAGAGAGAGAAAGGAAAATTCGTGTATTGTATTGTGTTTCTGTATATCATAAATATACAAGGG
>CAJHQP010004253.1:0-57574 GCA_905132765.1 Moricandia arvensis | reverse complement strand
CCTAGTTCTAGTTACTCGTTTAGTTATGTTTCTACTTTGAATAATGATGTATTATGGCATACTAGACTAGGCCATCCTCATTTTAGAGCCTTAAGCTTAATGTTACCAGATGTCATGTTTAAGAATAATGAATGTGAAACATGTATCTTGGGTAAACATTGTAAGACAGTTTTTTCAAAAATCATGTACGATATATGAGAATTGCTTTGATCTTGTGCACTCTGATGTTTGGACTGCTCCTTTATCTAGAGCGAACTATAAATATTTTTTTTACATTCATTGATGAAATATCCAAATGCACCTTGATAACACTCATTCAAACAAAGGATAGGGTGTTTGATGCATTAAGATTTTTCAAGCTTATGTTTCTAACCATTATAATACCAAGCTTAAGATTTTCATATCAGATAATGGGGTGGGGGGATACACAAGTCATTCGTTCAAGCAACACTTAGCTCAACATGGGATCCTACATCTATACACCTCACAAAATTGGTGTGTCAGAAAGGAAAATAGATACCTTAGGAAGGTTGCTCGGTCTATGATGTTTCAAAGCAATGTGCCAAAGAGGTTTTGGAGTGATATTGTGATGTCTGCTTGTATCTGATCAATAGGATACCAACCAGAATCCTAGAAGACATGTCACCTTTTGAGGTGTTGAACAAGAACAAGCCAGCGCTCAACCATCTGTGTGTGTTTGGATGCTTGTGCTTTGTTGTGGTGCCTGGGGAAATGAAGAACAAGCTTGAACCAAAGAGCACTAGAGCTATGTTCATTGGGTACTCCACAACGCAAAAGGAATAAAAGTGCTTTGATCCAAAGACAAGAAGTGTACTGGTATCAAGAGATGTGAAGTTTGTGGAATCAAAAGGGTACTATGAAGAAAGAAGTTGAGATGGTCTAAAGGACCTATCTCAAGCATCTGATAAGGCAGCAAGCCTTAGGATAATTCTGAGGGTCTTGGGATCAATCTAGCCCAGGATTAGAAGAGGCATGAAACGCCTAGTCTACATGAAGCTGAAGAACCATCCCAACTTGATCATGAGGGGGGGAAAATGAGCCTGAAGCAGGGACATATGAAGGAGTCCTGGAGCAAGGACACATGAAAGGAGTCCATTTCAAGGAAGGATTAATGAAGATAGGCAGAATGAAGGATATGAACCTGATGAAGAGGAATTTGAGATGAATGAAGACCAAGTGGAACCTTCTGTGGTTCCCTTTAGGAGAAGTACAAGAGTGAGGAATTCTCCATCAAATTGGGTTAATACCAAAGTATACTACAATGCTCAGGCTGTAGCTCATCTGAGTCAAGCTTTTTGCTCAGTTGCTGAGTTTCCTAGTTAGCATTGTGCGTCCATGACCAGTCTGGATGAAACCCACATACCCAGTTCATATAAAGAAGCTATGACTGATAAAGAGTGGAGGAACTCAGTTGCTGATGAAGCTGATGCTATGATTAAAAAATATACTTGGTATGAGAGTGAGTTGCCAAAGGGGAAGAAGGCAATGTCAAGTAGATAGATCTTCACAAGCAAGTACTTACCAAATGGAAAGATTGATAGTAATAATACCAGGCTGGTTGCTAAAGGATTCACTCAAACATATGGGGAGGACTACATAGACACATTTGCTCCAGTTGCCGAACTTCATACCATTTGGATTGTATTGTCCATTGCAACCAATCTTGAATGGGGTTTATGGCAAATAAATGTGAAGAATGATTTCCTTCAAGGGGAATTGGATGATGAAGTGTATATGCATCCTCCACCAGGTTTGGAAGGTATAGCAAAGCCAGAGAATGTTCTGAGGTTGAAGAAAGCCATATATGGATTAAAGAAATATCCTAGAGCTTGGTACAACAAGTTGAGCACTACCTAGAATGGGTGTGGCTTTAGGAAGTTCGATCTTGATCATACCCTCGTCACCCTTGTCACTGCCTCAGGTATTGGTGTCCTTCTAGTTTATGTTGATGATATTAACATAACTGGAAGTGACAAAGAAATTATACAAGGTATAAAGGATTTCCTTAAGCCAGTGTTTGAAATTAAAGATTTGGGAGAAATGAAATGCTTTCTTGGAATTGAGATTTGCAGACCCAAGGAAGGTTTATTCATGACTCAAAGGAAATATACACTTGATCTTTTGAAAAATACATGTAAGCTTGGGGAAAAGACAGCCAAGATGTCCCTGGAAGATGGATATAAGGTTCCACGTGAGGATTGAAGACAATCAACCATTTGAAGATCTCAAACTCTATAGGAGGATGGTTGGTAAGTTGACATACTTAACTATCACAGGTCCTGACATTTGATTTGCTGTGAACCATGTGAGTCAACACATGCAAGTCCCAAAGAAACACCATTGGGGAATGGTGGACCGTATCTTGAGCTATCTCAATGGGTCACCTGGCCAAGGAGTTTGGATGAGATGTAATGGAAGCACTGAGGTGGTTGGTTACTGTGAAGCGGATTTGGCTGGTGATAGAGAAGCCAGAAAATTCACAACTAGTTATTGTACCTTTATTGGAGGAAACCTTGTTACTTGGAAGAGAAAGAAGCGGAAGGTGGTGTCCTGTTCCAGTGCTAAGGCTGAGTATAGAGCGATGCTGAAGCTAACTAATGAGTTGGTATGGATTAAGGGGATACTGAAGCACTTGAGCATACCACATCAATGACCATGCATTGTGATAACCAAGCAGCCATCCACATTGCTACAAACTCAGTGTTCCACAAGATGACAAAACATATTGAAGTTGATTGTCACATGGTGAGGCAAATGATAGTCCTTGGAGTTATCTTACCTTGTTACCCAAGGAGTGAAAATCAGTTGGCTGATGTGTTCACTACGGCCGTAAGAAAGAAGACCATTGAGTCCACTCATACCAGACTAGGACTCATTGATCTTACTCCTAGTAATTGATCCCCTCTGTCATGAAGTCTTTACTCTTTTTCTCTCATCAAGGTTTTTTTCCAAATGGGTTTTCTTTGATGAGGTTTTTAATGCGGGGGATCTCATGGCCATTCCAAGCTTGACCAGTCCCTATGGTCAAGCTTGAGGGGGAGTGTTGAAATGAGGAGAAGATATATGGAATTTTGAGAAGCTTGGGAGAAAATGGGATCAAAAGGAGAATGGGCAAAAATAGGGCAAGTGATACGGACTGTACGGACAGTACAGCCGACCGTACAAACCACTTGACCAAAGTTCACTCCATTCGACCTTTAACCCCATTTTGAGGATGTGCAAAAATAGGGAATGTGTACGGACAAGCCTTTGTCCATACAACATTGTTACCATGGTAAAGAAGCTAAATCAAGAGACTTACCAAGGAGTGGTCGAAGACTCTATCCGGAAGAGAGGCTTTGGGTTTGATCCGTTTGAAGATAAGGTTAATCTTGGCGCGCCAGCAGGAGATAGCTGTAAAGGGAAGATCATCTGGTCAAGATACTCCTGGCATCAAACATGCGAGCGACCAGAGCCACTCGTTCAAACCAGACGCTCCTCTTCTCCTTGACCACACATGATTGATCTTTGTATCCGTTTGTGGCAAGCATATCTCATTGTCTATATATTTATAAACTCTCTCATTAAGCAATATACGAAACATTTCTGAGTCTCTCTTCTCTATAGTTCTTCGAGTTCATCATGATTCTCCATTAAACTCTCAACAAATATCTTTCATTCTCTCGATTTTTCTCTCTATTCTATTAATCTCTCAACAGTTTACCGTCGTCCCATGGTCCGTCCCGATGATCCTATCGAGGATCAGGGATTCTACAAGTCTCCCCCACTTGATAGGGATTCGTCCCCGAGTCCAGACCAAGTGATACTTCATTCTCGAACTGGTTGAACCATTATGGGAAATCAGCCTTCATCTTAGTTTCGGTTTCCCAAGTTGACTCTCCCTTGCCATTGCAATCCCTAAAGACCTTAACCATTTGGATTAATTTCTTCCTTGTTGCTTTTTCCATCTTATCGATAATTCGAACTGGCCTTATCTCCAAAGCGAGGTTCTTGCCTAACTCCGAAGGCAGTTCATGCACTATCACATATTGATCCTTGTGGCACTTTCAGAGTTGAGATACATGGAACACATTGTGAAATTCTTCCATTTCAGTTGGCAAGTTCAACTTGTATGCAATCGAACCAACTATTTCAATGATCCTATGCGGACCCAAATATCCCAGATCAAGGTTTCTTGTTCTTAAAAATCTTGCTTGACAATTGAAGGTCACCATATTTAGATTGACCAGGTCATCTATTGCGAGCTCGAGGTCTTTCCGATGCTTGTCCGCATAGATTTTATGCTTATAGTGGGCTTCCTTCATCTTATATTCAAATATTTGATCTTCTCAGTCGTCGCTTCCACAATGTCTGGTCCAATTATGTTGCGGTCCCCCCACTTGGGTCCAACATAATGGCGTTCAACATGGATGCCCATATAAGGCTTCATATGGCGACATACCAATGCTTATGTGGAAGCTATTGTTGTAGGCAAATTCGATCGAAAGGCAAGTTCCTTTCCCATAAGTCGCCCAAATCTAAGGTACAAGCCCGTAACATATCTTCCAACGTATGGATCGTCTTCTCAGATTGGCCACCTGTTTGTGGGTGATAGGTCCTACTCATGTTCACTCGTGTTCCCAAGGCTTTCTGTAAAAGCTCTCCAGAAATGGGAAGTGAATTGAGGGTTCCTATATGAAACCATGCTTGCCGTTACTCCATGTAACCAGGCTATCTTGTCCATATACTTTCGGACTATCTCTCCCACTCCATCTATTTTATTTATGGCGATGAAGTGATCAGACTTGGTCAATGACTACCCAGACCGCATCCTTATTATTCCTCGTTGTCGGAAGACAAGTCAAAAAGTCCATAGTGATATGATCCCACTTGCATTCCGGAATGGGTAGATTCTGCAACAACCCACTCGAAAATTGGTGCTCGGCCTTGATGACTTGGTAAATTGGGAAATTCTCCACCCACTTGGCCACATATAGTTTCATGCTGATCCAATGATAGTATCTCCTTATGTCGTGGTACATCTTGGTCTGACCGGGATGAATTAAGAACTTGGACGAGTGAGCTTGCTTCAAAATTTCTTCCTTAAGCTCCCTATTATTCGACACACAGACCCGACCATTGACCAGGATTGTCCCATTGTTAGATGTTTGGTACTCGGTCTTGTCATTTCAAGAAACTTTCTTCAAATTCTCATAATTTCCATGAGAAATCCGGATCCTTGTGAGAAGATCCGCTTGGTCTGCTGTACCAAGACCCAATTGTTCTTGATCCTTAAATAATGCGTTGAGATGCAATGTCCGGATCATCCATTCAAGGTCTTCAGACTCCTTCTCAGCTGACACATAAGATTGTCTCCTGTTTAGTGCATCCGCGACCAAGTTTCCCTTGCCCGGATGATAAGCAATTTTAATATCATTAGCAGCCACAAATTCCATCTGTCGCCTTTGCCTTAGGTTTGGCTAAGGCTGGGTGAAAATGTACTTCAGGCTCTTATGATCGCTGAAGATCTGCACCTTGGCTCTATAAATATATGAACACAAAATCTTCAAGATGAACACCACCGCAGCCATTTCGAGGTCAAATCACAGCCAAGCTCGGATATAGTTGCATATGTGTAGACTACATAAGATTCATCCGTTTCAGACAAGGATAGAACCGGTGCACTCGTCAGAAAATAATTCAATGCAGAGAAGTATTTCTCACATTCTTCTGTCCATGTGAATTTCACATCCTTCCCAGTTAGTCGAGTCATGAGTTGAGCCATACTCACAAATCCTTTTTCAAATTTTGGTAGTAGACAACCAATCCGAGGAAGCTCACCTCGGTGGCATTTTGTGGTCTTAGCCACTCCTTGATCGTTTTGATCTTCTCTAGATCAATCAAGACTCCATCACCAGACAAAATATGTCCTAGGAAACCAATAGTCCTTTGCCAAAAACTTCAGTTGCTCAGTTTGGCTAAGAGTTTTAGTTCCCTTAGCTGTTACACCACGGCCCAAAGGTGACCGTGATGTATATCCTGATCCTTGGAGTAAACGAGTATATCATCTATAAAGATGATTACAAACTCGTCCAAGAAATATCGGAATATGCCATTCATCATTTTCATGAAGGCGGCTGGAGCGGTGGTCAGTCCGAATGGCATGACCAAGAATTCATAGTTACCATACCTCATCCTGAATGTTGTATTCCGCACATCATTTGGCTCCATTGGGATTTGATGATAACCCGATCCTAAGTCGATCTTGGAAAACCAAGCCGCCCTTCTTAGTTGGTCTAGCAACTCATCTATCCGGGGCAATGGGTATTTTTTCTTCACAATAGCCCGATTCAATCCCATATAGTCAAAAAACTTATGTCCTTTTGTAAGAACTTGACTAGTGCACCCCACGGCGAGCTACTCGGCCGAATGAATCCTTTTTCCGTCAATTCTTCAAGTTACTTTTTTAACTCAGACATTTCAGCCGGAGCCATTCGATATGGTGCCTTAGACAATGGATCAGTCCCTAGTTTAAGTTCGATTGTGAAATATCCGACCTATCAGGTGGTAAACCTGACAAGGTTTATAACACATCCTCAAACTCACTCACCACATGAATCTCTCAAAATTCTACAACTTTCCCGACTTCAGTCATGGTGATTGTTGCCAAATAGGTGTGGGAACCAAAATTTGTACTGTCGATTTTAGTGAACGGAGGAAAGTCAAGAAATCGTAACTTTCCTTGAGGTCCCTGATTCTCTACGTAAACACACGAATACAAAAAAAATACAATAACATGATAAGAGATTGCACAAATGCGTTTTATTGGTTGAGACAAAGTAAGTTACAAAAATTCTCCGAAAAAGTGTTGGGGTCAAAAATGGTCACGACGAAATTGATGCCAGAAAGTTATCGCGGAAAAACATTACCTCTCTTTAGACAAAAAGAAAACAAGAAATCCTCGCTTCCGAACTCCTCATCACCTAACCCTTCTCGTCCAGGCTATTGAATCAAGACATGCAATCAAGGGAACAACCGAGTCACTTCCCTTTTTGGTCGCCTGTGGTCGATTCGAAACAAAACGTCTAGCCGCCCACAAGATACTAAGATCCATGCCAAGTCCAGTCTCCCATGGGCGACTAGAACTTTGGAAAGGTTTGGTCGCCCACGGGTGACTAAACAAACATAACGTCTAGTCTCCCATGGGCGATTAGACTAACCATCAGGTCTGGCCACCCGTGGGCGATTAGACTCACCATCAAGGCCTGGTTGCCCATGGGCGATTAGACTCACCATCAAGGTCAGGTCCCCCATGGGCAATTAGACTCACCATCAAGATATGGTCGCCCATGGGCAATCAGACTTATCACCAAGTCTAATCGCGAGTCTAGTCGCCCATGGTCGACCAGACCGTGTCCTCTTCATCACTCTCTTTGTTGCATCTTGACTCGGCTATTTCTTGTTTTGTCTCGATTGGAGTTTCCGTTGAAGTTTTACGATAAAAATCACAAAATTTTGTTTTCTCTTAAAACTTTTGAATCAATCGTATAAAAGATAATTGTTAACATAAACACCAACGTTATCACGACTATACGGTTGGTTTACAATTCTGCGGAGTCAGTGTCACGTTCTCTTAAAGAAATCGTAAAAATCGCTTAAATCACAGTAAGGCCCAAAAGGGTCCAAAATGCGGTAAAATCCCACTTACGGTTTTAGACGAGAATGATCCAAACTATAAGGACGGTCTATCGTATATCTGCAGAAGATAAATAGAAAAGAACATACTTGTCAAAGTTCCGAGATTATTATGAAAAACAAGAAGATAAAGAAGATTTCCATGGAAGGATAAACTCGATTTGAGGGCAGAAAAGGAAAGACGACCGACCTAGAAGACCTATATAAGCGAAGCAAGGGAGAGAAAAACAGACACACACAAAAATCTCTGCAACTTGGCACTTAGAAAGATTTTTAGCAATTTTAATTCTGTCATTGAGCTGCGACTCGAACTAGGTTTTGGGTTTAGGTGCTAGAACTAGGGATACACATACATATCTTGTGGCCGAAGCGGTAAAAACCTTGTATCATCACAGCGTCCTTACGCAAAGACAATTCAATGAGATCTTTCTTTTACTCGCAATTCATATTCTATTCTCTTACGTTTTGTTATTCACAATTTGTTCCTTTGTTGTAGGCTCAGCAGAAATCCGGGACCTCAGAGAAAGTTAGGATTTCTTAGCTTTCCTCCGATTACAAAAATTGACAGTGTGAATTTCAGTTTCCACAACAAGATGGACGAAAATTCGTTAATAGTGGAGAACAAAACAGTAAAACGTTCTAAGTATCAAACTCGCTAGTCTAGCCATCTAGATCCTAAGTTCTCCTAAAACTAACAATCACTTCCCCCAAAATTTAATTTTTGGATCCTATCGCTCCTTGTTTTGGCTCTTCTTTATATATGTCGCCTAAGTTGGTTGTCGTTCCTTTTCTGCACCTGATTCGAGTTTATCTTCCGCGTAAATCTTTCTTATCTTGTCGATTTTCCATTACTATCATGAACCTTGAAAATTATCTTCGTTTCCACTTATCCTCATCCGATAGACCATCATTGTGAGCTGGTTATTTATCGTCTAACATCTTAAGTAGGCCTTTATGATGTTTTAGGCCCTTTCGGGCCATTTTACAATTTTGCAATTTTTACGATTTCCGTAAATTAAGGAAAGTCAAGAAACCCTAACTTTTCCTGAGGTCCCGGATTCTCTGCGACAGCCAACAACAAGTAATCAAATAAACGCGGAAATTATGAAAAGATAATAAAACGAATTTAGAAAACAATCGATCTTTATTTCAAATTTGTGTACGAGTGCTCCAAAGACAAAAACGTTCATGAAGCTTGTCTGGAAACAGGATCACAAAGGAATTCGTATAACACAAGCAGTAAAACGAGACTAAGTTTGCTAGCTCTACCACCTATGTGGCTGCAACTCGCTTAGCAACAGACGAAAAAGACGAAAAAGGTTTGAAGGATTTGGGACTGGACCTTAAGAAAGGCTGCATACGTACCCCTTTCGAGGATCAAGTCGAATGTAGTTCAATTAAAAGAGTGGACTAAGAGATCGAACTGCCGGAGCAAGTTCCTCTGGTAATCGAGTGCCAGTCATAGAAACCGAGCTTGTCGAGAATAAAGCTTAGGGTTTCTAAGTGCAATGAGTTGTAGAGTCTAAAGAAATCAAAGTCGCCGAACAAAGATTGAGAAACGTCTGAGTATAACTCTACAGTTCTAGCCACCAAAGTTCTAAGTTCTTTTAAGCTAACAGAGCTTCTCTAGGTCTAAATCTCAGATCCCTTTGTCTTTTGCTTTAGCTCCCCTTCTATATGCCTTCTGGGTCGGTTCCCCTTTCCTCTTTTGCCCCTAGGTCGAGTTTATCGTTTCGCAAAAATATTTCTTTTTATCTCGATCTTCATCATTATCTTGGAAACTTGACATTTATCTTCTGAACTTAACATTTATCTCTTCCTGCAAAATAAAAGATTGACCGTCATTCCATTGGGCTCTTTTTAGTGTAAAACCATGAGTGGGCTTTAGCCGAGTTTTAGACCTTCTCGGGCCATTTTTTGACTTAAGCGTTTTCACGATTTTGTCAAAAGAGCACTTCAGAAATGATGTCGATTCTGACGAGAGTTCAATTTTCTCGTATAATACATGCAGCCTTAGGTGTTTATTTAACCGTTGTCATTTTAATGATCAATTTTAACTTTATACGAGGAAACGAGTTCTTGCGGTAAAGTTCCAACGTCAATTCCGACTGAGACAAAACATGAACGAGTTCAATCCAATTTCTAAGGAGGGAGTTACGAGGACGGGATGAAAATGGATTAATGCATTCAGCTCGCCGAATGGGCTAGTTGGATTGCTCGTCTGACCTAACTCGCCGAACGGGCGAGTTGGTCATCTTGCTCGATCCAACTAGCCCGTTCGGCGAGTTGGTCATTTTGTTCGATCCAACTCACAGAACGGGCGAGTTGGTTGCCTCATGCGATTCAATTCGCCCGTTTGGCGAGTTGGTTGCCTCAACTCGCCCGTTCGGCAAGTTGAACGGCTTGATTGGACAACTCTTCCATTTGGCGAGTTGGACAATCAACCTAACTCACCTAACGGGCGATTTGGTCGTCTTGTTCGGTCCAACTCGCCGAATGGGCGAGTTGGTTGGCTCGTGAGGTCCAACTCGCCCGTTCGGCGAGTTGGACGGCGTGCTTGGCCAACTCTTCCATTTGGTTAGTTTGCCAATCGAGCCTTATAGTGATTTCGTTGTTTTGATGCTCGGGGATCCGTTTGTCTGAGGCCTAGAGTAACCTTTCTCAAGAAATTATCGTGTGAACCCTCCTTCGGGATCCATATGGAACTTGATTTTGATTTTCCCGTCCTTCTTTTTTTCAAAATATTATCTCTCTCTTTTCAAAGAGGACATTTCTTAGGAAGTTTCTGACGTTGATTCTTTCATGACCGATTTTGACCCCAACAATATGCCTAATCAATCATGAAGCGATGTGATCTCCTTCAAGGAAAGAGCAACGACCGACCCATTCAAACCTCTCAACGATCTCCTTGTCGTTGAGCTGACAATCTAGAATATCGATGTCGTAAAGATATTGGTCAACATCGGAAGCTAAGACGATATCATGTTCAAAGAAACCCTCGAGAGAATGGAAATCACTATATCCAAAATCGCAGAAGATCCGAACCTGATAGTAGAACTCTCAGGCGAAGCTACCATGACTCTCGGCACAATCAACCTCTCAATTAAAGCCGATAGCATGTCAAACATTATGGATTTCTTGGTCATCGATCAACCCACGTCTTACAACGCGATCTTAGGAACCCCATAGTCGAACTCAATTCAAGCAATCCCGTCAACATACCACATGTGTCTCAAATTCCCAACCGTTCGCAGAATTGAGACCATCTATGGAGACCGGAGAATCTTGCGAGTTTGCTTCACCGCAGAATTAAAACCGAAGAAGACGAGACTGAAATGTTTTGTTAGTCACGAGTAGCCGAAGCTTTGGAATGAAAAGGAGAGCCGACCTGCGAGCCCGTTGTCTGGGTATTCTTAGATGAAGCATTCCCTGATCGCTGCGTCAAAATCGGCGCGAACTTGAGCAAGTCTCTAAAAGTTGAGCTCATAGCTTGTCTTAAGAAGAACTTGCACACGTTCGCGTAGCCCGGAGAAGATATGCCAGGGATTGACATCAACGTCATATGTCACGAGCTTAACGTTGACCCAACTTTCAAGTTTGTCAAACAAAATAGATAAAAGTTGGGACCAGAACACGTTGGTGCGGTTAACGACGAGGTCAAAAAAATCCTCAAAGTCGGATCCATAACCGAGGTCAGGTATCCCGATTGGCTCTCTAACCCAATCATTGTCAAAAAGAAGAATGGAAAGTGGCGACTTTGTATTGATTTCCCCGATCTCAATAAAGCGTGTCCAAAGGATAGCTTCCAACTGCCACACATCGACCGTTAGTCGAAGCGACGACATGGAACAAACTCTGGTCCTTTATGGATGCTTTCTCCGGGAACAATCAGATTAGGATGAACCCCGACGATCAAGAAAAAACTACATTCATAACTGATTGCGACACTTACTATTACAAGGTGATGTCGTTCTGTCTCAAGAATGATGGCGCGACCTATCAACGGCTCGTCAACCGTATGTTCTCCAGAAATATCGGAAAAACAACAATGGTATATATCGACGATATGCTCGTAAAATCTCTCGAAGAGCAAGATCATATCGCCCACCTTCAAGAATGCTTTGAAAGGCTAAACCTCCACAATATGAAACTGAAACCCGCAAAGTGTAGGTTTGCAGTAGCATCGGGAGAATTCCTGGGATACCTAGCTGCCTTGGCATCCAGTTCGGATCCAGGTTTGAGCAGGGTGATTCCCGTAGAATTCATAGAACATCCTAGAATCAGACCACCTATCATCATAAACTTAATCGATTCCCCCGACTGCAAAGCCGAAGAAGTTGATGTCCAAGCCGCACAAGAGTCCGAGCAGTCAGAGTACGGATTCGACGAACCTTGGACAGAGACAATTCTTGCGTACATCGCCGATGGGAACAGAGTTTTTCTCAAAATGGGTGGAAGCGGAATCTTACGCAAGCATTAAAGACGCTCAAGTCAAAAGCTTGTTTTGGAAAAATATCATATGTAAACATGGAGCACGAGATCGTAACGTACAACGGATCCCAGTTTATTTCGACCAGATTTAAGGCGCTTTGTGAAAAATGGAAGATACGATTAACCAAATCGACTCCTAGATGTCTGCAGGGAAATGGCCAAGCCGAAACCATTAACAAAACTTTCCTAGACAGCCCCAGGAAATGTTTAGACGCTAAAAAAGGTCGTTGGGTGGAGGAACCAAAGGAGTCTTTTGGTCCCATCAAACCACACCAAGACAGGCAACAGGAGGAACTCCTTTTGCCCCTCATATATGGGACCAAATGCATGATCCCAGCTGAAGTCGAATTTCCTGCAGTACGAAGGAGGCTGCTTCCCGAATAGGAAAACCTTAACAACTCGATGGTACTGGACGATATCAACCTCATCAACGAGCGCCGAGAACAAGCGCTCATACGAATCCAGAATTACCAACAAGCTGCCGCAATATACTACAACTAAAACGTTTGAAATCACAGGTTTAGAGAAGGAGATTTAGTTCTACGCAAAGTTTTCAAAAATACCGTTGAACTAAACACGGGAAAACTTGGAACAAACTGGGAAGGACCTTACAAGGTCATAAAGGTCATCCGACCAGGAGGGTAAAAAATCTCCAACATGCAAGGCGTCAAAATTCCAAGAATCTGGAATGCGATGCACCTCAAAAATATTATCACTAAAAAATCACACTGCAACCAACTGAACTATGAGACGGCTTGATCCTTGAAAAGGGGTACATAGGAAATTCGTCGCAAGACGAGTTTAGCTGTCCCGCCCTCTAAAAAGGGGAGGGAGTGTGTATGTATATGTATACCTGTATACTCCCAAGTTCAAATATTCGCTCTTGTACTTGATATTTTTGAAAATTTTCCTTACAATAAGAAAATACAATACGGCTTTTACAAGCCTCGTAAATCGCCCCTATCATCAAATCACTCGATCTTGCAACTTGCCTCGCTTAAACAAGCCGCAGTAAAAACCAGCGATCATACTCTTACAACGCTACAAGCCGCAAACATTTTATCGCAAAATTCGGCACAAGAAAAACTCAACCTTTGACACAACGAGACGTCTCTGACGCTTGAAGAACTGGTTTTCGTTAAAACTTTTCAAACGGAACCCTCATCTCAAAAACACCTTCTCAAATAGGTATCCTTCGCGAAGACTCAAAAATGGTTATATCTACCAATATGTTTGTTGCTGATAACAACAAACTCTCAAACGTCCTAAATATACTAAGCCATCTCGTAGAGATAGGTGTCATATATCTGACATAAGGATAATAACACTATAAAAGAAATTTTAAATTTTGGTCAGCACTTCCGACGACTTAGAAATTATCTTAGGAGAGATGCTTGATTCCTACCAGACAATTCATATAAGCCGAGAACCTATCACGGACTTTAAATCGGTACGAAATTCATGTTAAAATCGCGATAGGTAACCCGAAAGCTGATTAGTCATCGCAAACCTTAAACCGAGAGTAAAGTTAGTTCTTGCCCTAAACCCAGAACAGTGGGTCTCTAACATCTCTAGGAACTGTATCAAATCGATACGAGGTCCCAAAATATGTCTCCTTGCATATTTGGACGTCCTCAGAAATCTCGCAAAGTCTAGTTCTGCGAAAAATCCTCGAAATTTGCCTAGGATCAGATATGAGATGACAAATCATAATCTCCCTCTATGCTCCCACAAATACTCATATGCTCTTAAAATGCAAAATGAAATTCATTTAAAGCCGAAAAGCGGCGGGGATTCAAAATCCGCAAGCGACCAGTCCCGAAATGAAAATACGGCCACACATGGTCGGACCAAACATAAACCATAACATAAGAAAAAAGAAAGAAAAGTCTCAAAGAGACTGCAACCTCACTCATTCTCCAAACACGAAACCTCATCTTTCCCCATCACTTCGTCTAAGTTCGGGGCGCGCCCGCGTCTTCTTCGACCACAAGATCTTGCCCCTCCAGGTTATCCAAGCATGACGGAAGGGTACACTCAGAATTCAGGCCAGCAAGGATCAGATCAAAATCTCCCTCCACATCCGTCAGCTCCTCTTTACGAGCTTGGCCCTGAAACAACTGAATCTCACCCAACCCAACTTTGATGGACGCCAGAGCCAGGTCTCGATTGCTAACCATCATCAAGAAGTCAGGGAACTGGATATCCTTGCCAAACGAGCCTGAAACTCGGTAAAAAGAGAAGTTTTATCTTCTTAATTCCCGCTACTCGTCGACCCCTCTTCGCTTTGGAGCTGGCGCTGAAGTCAACGCAGCTCCGAAGCCTTAGTCTTCCTTGCATGTTTAGCCATAAGGAAAGAACTCGCAGTCTTTCCAAGACCTCGCTAGAGCTCACCAATCTGAGTCTCAAACTGAGATACTTCAAGAGAATGAGAGTCCTCAATAACTTTCAACTTCACCTCG
The DNA here is from genome assembly GCA_905132765.1 of Moricandia arvensis. Classification (NCBI taxonomy): domain Eukaryota; kingdom Viridiplantae; phylum Streptophyta; class Magnoliopsida; order Brassicales; family Brassicaceae; genus Moricandia; species Moricandia arvensis. The sequence continues at coordinate 42,926 of CAJHQP010004253.1, read as the reverse complement.
AGCTACGATGATTTATCCTGCGATTCCTCCAACTCTTTAGTAAGACGTCCGACCTCTGGTCCGCAATCATTGATCATCCCATCAATTAGAGACAAAAACTGAGAAATCAAGAGGGCAATCAAAGAACAACCAGCGTACTCACAAAGAAACACTTTTGAGATAAACCTTGGCACAATGTTGTGGCATCAGACCAGAACCGGACGCTTCTGCTGAAAAAGAACCATCCTCGGCGCCCTTGGTGAATTTCCTCTTCCTAATCGCGTCGGATTAGTGCATGGCCGTTTGCGACCCCTTGAAGCAATAGTCGGAGTGGCGTTAGGAGTGTGCAATCCCAAAACGATCTCTCTCTTGGCAGGAGTAAAAGGCATCAACTCAGGAGCTGGGTCAAATTCGACAACATGAACGGAGTCGTAGAAAAAACCGACGATTAGGCTACGGCCGCAGGCGCAGGTACAGCCGCAATGGTCACCCCTCCATCAGGGGGAACATTTTCCAAGGGTGGTACCTCGACTGAGGGAGCCAAGGCGTCAGTTGGAATAGGAAGATTTGGCGGGACAGCTTGCATTGGACTGACCACCCCCTCAGCGTAACGGCGATCCATCTCGTTGTAAAAAGAGAGGAACTGCGCAATATGAGCCGGAATGGCTCCGGAGGCAAGAGAGTCTGACGTATTCGCATGAAGGGCCTTGCTCATCTCAGCATCACAACTCTGTTTGGCTGCTATGGGAAGAAGACATCTTTGCGGAGGGAAGTTTTTAAGATAGAAGGCAGAGAAAAAGTTAGAAAGTTGAGAAAGTGTTGAGAGAATGAAGAATGGGAGTGGAATACTTATAACAAAATAAGCGTGAGACAATTCTCAGCATTAAAATAATCAACAAAGGTCTTTTGAGGAAAGTCATTCCTAGTCATATATTCTGATTAACAGCATCACTCGCCCACAAGAATCGTGTCCGAAACTTACGAGCTAAGGGGCTAACTATTGGGGTCCAAACGGTAATCTCAAATCAATGTCTACGAAAATATTTCTCGAAATAATTTTAGGAAAGGTCCTAAGTAAGATACCCTAGAACAAAGGCCGCATCGGGAACACAAAAATGCCAAGTTGGATCAACCAATCCGACTCACTCGATGGCGAGTAGGACGCACCGCATCAAACTCAGTCCAACTCGCCTGATGGCGAGTTGGATGCATCTCATCTAACTCACTATCAGGTGAGTTGGATCGACCAGTCCAACTTGCCTGATGGCGAGTTGGATCAACTAGTCTAACTCGCCTGATGGCGAGCTGGATGCACCTCATCCAACTCGCCATCAGGCGAGTTGGATTAACCAGTCCAACTAGCCATAATGCGAGTTGGGTCAGCCAATCCAACTGCCTGATGGCGAGTTGTATCAGCCCTGTCTGACCAGTGTCTCTTTTGAACCTTGATCACACTTTTTTCGTCTCAATTGGAGTTACCGTTGGATCTTTGCGGTAAAAACCGTAAAGACCTGTTTTCTCGTACGAATTTAAATTGTTCGTATAAAACGACAACGGTTGACTTAACACCGAAGTTGCCTCAACTATACGAGCAATTTGAATTACTTATGAAATTATTGTCATAGGGAAGGTATTTTCTCGGAGAAATCGTAAAAACGTTTAAGTTGAAAAACAGACCAAAAAGGTCTAAGATGCAGCTACGGGCCCACTTACAATTTAGAACGAAATTGAGCCAATGGATACTATGATGGTCTATCTATTATTCGCAGGAAAAGATAATATCAAATTTCAAAGGCTAATCACGACGATCGGGGAAAATGGAATATTTCCGCAAATCGATTAACTTGACCTAGAGGCAGAAAAGGGAAGGACTACCAACCTAGAAGGCATATATAAAGGAAACTAAAGCAAGAAGAGCGGGGATCCAAATATTGAGACTTAGAGAACTCTTGTTAGCTTAGAAGAAATTATATCTTAAGTGGCTAGACTAGCAAGGTTATACTTTGAAAGTGTTTCCGCTTATGTTATGCGATTCTCTTTGTTAGCAAATCTCTATTCATCTTGTTTTCTGTGAAATCTTGTAAGCTATGTTCTTGTCAATCGATAAATCAAATTTGTGCAACTTACTATCAATATTCTGTTATCTTTTTATATTTTGTATTTGTGTGTTTACGCAGATAATTCGGGTCCTCTGGAAAAATTAGGGTTTCCTGACTTTTTTATTTTACGGAAATCGACAGTGCGAATTTTGGTTCCCACATAGAGCTCTCCGCACTTAGAAACCTTAGGCATTATACTCGACATGCTTAGTTTCTATGTCTTGCACTCTACTACTAGACAAACTCGCAAAGGGAAATTGATCTCTTGTTCAACTCTCTATAAAATGAACTACTTTAGGCTTGTTCCTCGAAAGGGGTAAGTAGAAAGCCTTTCATAAGGTCCAGTCCGAAATCAATCAAAACCTTTTTTTTATCTTTTTCGTCTTTTGTTATTGAACTGTGACTCAAATAGGTTTAAGGCTTTAGGTGGCTAGAACTAGAAAAATTGCTTACAGCTCTTGCGTCCGAAGCTCTTACAATATGTTGTAACAATCACTATGCTCTTACGAAACTTTGAAATAAACATGAAACTTTTCTTAATTCATTTTGTTATCTTTTCATATTTTCTGCGTTTATTCGATTACCTCTTGTTGGCTCTTGCAGAGAAACCAGACCTCAAGGAAAGTAGGATTTTCTTTGCTTTCCTCTGTTCACGAAAACGGACAGTGCAAATTTCGGTTCCCACTGTTTGGCACTACAAGGAGGGGGCGGATTACTCTAAATCATGGCCACAAAACGCTTGTTCAAAACAATGTCCGGAAATATGAAAGACAAACTTGCAGCTCGAAACAACGCTGGTAAAACAACTCCAGCAGTGACTGCACCTATGACCAACGCTGCAGTGCTAGAGAAAATCAAAAACCTAGTCGCGACTTTTTGCCAAAGGAAGAGCACCGAAACAAGCTTGGGATTTCTCTCTCTAAACAGAAAGGGAAACGACAAGATCTATCAAACCCTGTCAAGTTCGTTTCCTTATCGAGTTGGAGAAATCTCAGCGCGTAAGGGTTTGACCAAAAGACGTTTTCCGAAAATGTTTTGGAAAAATAAAACTTGCTCACGCAGAAATCGCGGAGAAACCCTAGATTACTAGAGGAAAAAAGAAGCATATAAAATCGGGTACACAACCCCCACTGTTGTACTTCTTCCGAATAATTTTTGTAGAAACAAAGTTGATCTTTACCAAACCACTCAAAACCTAAAACGGTTGACGAAGTCTATATTACGCAAAACAGGAGATTGTATCCCTCACTGCTAAAACGTTTTCTGAAACCTAAAATTTCGTAAAAATTGAAGTGTCATTTCTGTAGTAACATATTCATGAATTCTCGATAATAGTCACCTACGCTTACTTAAAAAAAAACTCAAAACGCCCTCGGATCAATCCTATGGAAACGAGAAAATTTATGATTAAGTTTTGTCACGTCAATTTAAGCCCATCACAGCTAAAGTTTCTAATATAAAACTCGAAAACTAAATTTGTGGAACCGCAACAATAACATCAGGTTCCCAAAACACAGCTCTCGTATAGTCAAACTCGAAAACATTTGACGAAATAACTTTCGTAAAATTAAGCTCGACAACATTTTACGTAACAAATTTCGTAAAATTAAACTTGACAGCATATTACGTAATATTTTTGAAAATTAAGCTCGACAAAATCGTACGAAACAACTTTCGAAAAATTAAACTCGACAACATTTTACGAGACAGATTTCAAGAAACAATTTGACAATCTTCGAGAAATCAAACAAGATCATACAAAAGGAATTTCGGAAAGTGAAAGAGATGGAGCGAGAGCTCAAAAGTGAACTACGCCTATCTGCCTATCTCTACAGTCTCAGCGTTCTCTCTCGTTTGCCTCATCGCCCAATGAGTCTTCCCGATCGCCCAACGAGGCTTCCTGATTGCCCTCGGCAGCTTCCGATCGCCCTTGGCTAATTCTAAAACGCCAAAAGGCTTTCGACAAGATACTCATTCATCTTCGAAAACGAATGATTCAGAGACTGAAACCCAGATCCAAAAAATAAGATCGCTGAAACAAAACCACAAGACAGTCTTCAGCCTAAACGCGGCCAGGGAAACAGAGAATCCCAGAAGAATCAATAGTTTTACTATCTGTAACGGATGGACAAACACGAGAAGAGGAAAGGGAATGAGAAAGCAAAACTGAGAAGAGGCAAACCCGAATCTCCTTGAAAACTTAGTTTGTCCGACTTGGGAATTTTTGAAATCAGACTTTTTGGAGTTTTCGTAGCAAGGTACTAAGAAATAAAAACGCTTTGAAGATTGCCATAAACTTTAGGGAACTTAGAATCTAGGTGGATAGTCTTGCGAACAAAGTCTCAGGCCATTTCCCTATCTATTTTCTTTAACTGTTCATGCAGACCTTGCAAACCGATCTAAATTCTCACAAAACAGAGAAATGATCACCACGCATACTCAGCTCGGTTCCTAAAGAAAAAAGAACTGAGACATGAACGTCGTCTTAAAACCGACTCGTTCCTAGAAGTTTTCTGAAAACCGACATATTGAAAGTTGTCCACCTGAAACCAACAAGTCACAATCCCAAAGGCGTCTTTAAATCAACTCAGATTGTTGATCATCCCATTACTCGAAACAGAAAACATACACAATCCTTCAAAATATCGATTCAACCGTTTTTCTTTCATGAAAAAGGAGGGAGTAGGTACGTATAGTATACTCGTAGACTCCCATACTTCAAAATTTTTTGCCTCGGCATCAGGAAAATGCTTTCAACAAAGAAAACTCTTGTGACATAGGGCAATGAAATGACCCATCGAAATCGTCCAAAAGGAAAACAACGATCTAAGAGTCGTCTAAACACTAGTGGCATACCTAAACAGTAAAAATAATAGAATAAATCTTCAAACATCAAAGCATTACTCCCAGTCCCAGTTTCATATTCCTCAGACAAAAACAAAACAGTTGTCATACGACTGAAGGAAGCATTATACGAAACATTCATCGTATAACTGAAAACCTAAAGTGGAAAATCATTTTCTACCACCATCGACCATCTTAAAACAGAAAATTCCGGCATACTTGGCCAATCAATCTTGACAAATATTTTTGGCCCTCGGCCAGTTACGCATTCCCATAAAATTCCGAACCAGAATTCGGCATCCCCTTTAAGGACAATTCTAAACTATCTTCCCCGATAAAATTACCATATTGGAAGACCAAACAGTCATACGCACTAACATCTTCTCAAACACGTATCCTTCGCGAAGACTCAAAACGGTAACATCTAACATCATGTTTGTTGCTGATCAAAACAAACTCTAAACGTCCTAAACAGATTAAACCGTCTCCTCCCATAGAGATAGCTCTCAGACTTCTGACACAAGGATAATAGTACGCTATAAAAGAAATCCACAAATTTGGTCAACACTTCCAGAAGACTTCAAAATTTTCTTCGGAGAGATGCTCGGTTTCCAATCAATGCAAGTCATATAAAACGAGAAAGTATCGTGGTCTTCAATATCGAGATGGAATCAGGTCGAAAAAGCTACGGGTAACGTAAGCCAAAATAGTAATCACAAACTCTAAACTGTTATTAGGCCTAGGTCCTGCCCTAAACCCAGCAAACTGGTCTCAAAGATCTCAAGGCATGATATCTAACCAATACGAGATCCTAAAACATGTCTCTTCGCCGTTATTTGCGCGTTTATGAAACCTCTCGAATACAAGCCTTCAGATATTCTCATCTTAAAAAACGACAAGTATCACGATCCGCAAAGGGTTTGATATGAGATGAGAACTCATACTATTCCCTCTACAATTCACACGAATATTCATACGCTCTTAAAATACGAAACACAATTCATTAAAAAGAACCCGCACAACGGCAGAGATTCAAGGCCACACGCGGCCAGTCCCGAAAACATGGATACTGCCACACTTGGCCAAAGAAAAATGCCTAAAAGGCTAATCTCAAGGCCGACAAAGATCCAAAACAAAATGATATCGGCAGGAACATGCTCGGTAATATCTACACGACACACAACTATACCATAAAGGTCTCACTGGAAAACAGGTCGTAAGAACCTTAACTCCAAAATGAACTACGAAATGCTTGATCCCTTCAAAAAGGGTACGTTGGCAGCTTTCATAAGTTGCAGCCCCAATCTTATCAACTTTCGGAAAAACTGGTTTTGCCAACGGACCTTTTTAGCCATTGAATCCACTTAACACGCCAATTACTACCTCACAAGAAATTACATGTAATATCTTACGAGCTGGGGGATAACTGTTGGGGTGAATATCGGTCATGGAAAAATCAACGGCTAAAATCCTCTGAGAAATTGTGCCTTAAGCAAATATAAGCTGAAAATTTCAAGAAACTATACGGCATAAGCCAAACTTATTTTCGTAAGGATACAAGAATAAACTTCGTATACAAGAAATCATGAACAACGACAAAACTCTTGGGGGTCCAAGTCGACCATAATCTTATTTCTTCCAATTTCAGAGCTTTGTGATTGTCAAATCAAAGAAATCCTTAGCTCTAGCAATCGTTTTTCTTGGGCAGGGGTGAGAGAAAAATTTGTCAATGGATTTAAGGAAAATGTTTGGATCCCATCTCAGTTGGATAAGGCTATTGGGAATTGAGATATGGTTCTGCCTATTTCCACATTCTCACACATATTATCTGGAAAGACTCGGCTCAGATCACAGACCTATACTCACAGGTTTTAATACTCAACGCAGAGGAGGTCGTTTATTTTTTGATAGATGCTGGAGTGATAAAGCTGAATTCGCTTAGATTGTAAGGGAGAATTTGAGTCTCGAAACTCCAGTCATCATGGATGCGTGATGCATCGAATTGCAACTTGCAGCAAAGGTGTAGCAAAGTGCAAACGAGGTTCAGCAGGGAACTCAAAGAAACAAATAAACTTTTTAAGAAAGAGCTTGGAAGATGAAATCTGAAATATGTCCATATCTGCAACATATAGCTTCCATGAAAGTGGAGCTCGAAAAACTCTTTAAGTAGAATGAAACATTTTGTAAACGGAAATGCAAGAGCAAATGGCTCAATGTAGGGGACATGAATACTGCATTTTACCATAGGCCAATTAACCTAATGTGCATGATACTACAATTGAATAATATATCGATGTAGCTCTTTAGGATCGAATCCACATAGAACTAGCGGTCTATATCAATAAGAATATACAAATTTTCCTAATCTAAGCAAATAAAATGATGGCTGATTAGTAACAAGCTAATATCCTAAGAATATAAACAAATGTTATCTCAAATTCAATCAAGAAATAAATGCAAGAACTAAACTTTTAGTCAAATGTTAAGGATTGATCCATGGGCAAAGATTATCGATATAAGGTGATCAAATTTTAATCTAGGATGTTCAAACAAAACAATCAACAAGTCTATAGGTCTAGATATCATTCAAATATATTAATCCACTCCCATGACAATAATACATATGCTAATCATGCATCAAACATCAACTCATGTTGGCCTAACACAATCTAGCATGCATAAATCACAAGTCTACAAACCATTTAACATCTTTAACATCAATTCTCGTTGGCTAGACATGTAAAAGACAATATTAGGTGGGTTCAAGCATTTCATCGAACACCTTCGGGGCATGAAATCAACTAATCTTTAAATCAACTTAGCCAAAATTAATCTAGCATTAAGATCACCTAATAAGTCATATAACAATGTTAACTAAGCAAGCAAGATCCTAAATATCCATTTAATCACCCTAATCTATCTAATCCATGAACCACAATGTGACTACTCACTAATCTCCATGAAAAAACTTGAACTCATGTAAGATTTCTAAGGTTAATCATGTTAATAAGCAAGATAAACACAATATATGAAGTACTTCCTTAAAATGATCAAAAGACCCAAGCTTTTACAAGAGTAGACAAAGTCTTTAGAGAAAATGATATAGAATTTCTGCCTATAAAATTATTTATAGGCTTCCTAAAAGTAATCGTCTCACTGAACAAATCTGAGTAACCACTGAAAGACATAAAATTCGACCAAGTAAAAGTGTGGGAGCGGGCTCTTCAAGTTGTTCCAGCAACCTGTTCCAAGGTTCGTGTGCTCAACAGCGGGCAGGCTTTCCCGCTCCAGCAACCCGGTTCAACAACCCGCTCTGACACTTATGGCTTTCATTTTTGGCTAAGTTCGCTTAAAGCTCAATTTTCACTGGTTTTGACCCAAAATGGATCCAAACACCTCCAGAAACTCCATAGAGATACTCTAACGCCTAATAAATACATATGCAATGGAAATGCAACTTAATAAGGCTTAAATGCTAATTTAAATGATCATTATGTACACTAAATGGATGATGAAATCAATGAAAGACACAAGCTATCAAGCACTTTGCAGAGTTATTTAAATCTTCTATACCAACGGGTGCAGCATAATTGTTGCATGACTTTGACGCGAGAGTAACACATAATATAAATGTGTGATTTACCAAGGACATTTCTGATGTAAAAATCAAACGATCAGTAAAAACTATTAAAAGTGATAATACTTCAGGAGAAGATGGCATGGCATGCCACTTTTTCCAACAGTATTGACACATAACTAGTCCGCAAGTGATAAAGGAAGTGCATACATTCTTTCAAGATGGTTTCATGCCGATATAGTGGAACTGTGCACAATTGGTATTGTTAGCAAAGAAACCAAATCCGACGCAAGCTGAGGCCGATAAACCAAATCCGACGCAAGCTGAGGCCGATAAGTCTATGTTCAGTAATATATAAGATCATATCCAAAGTCCTTTGCTCGCTGAAAGCATGCGGGTTAAGATTTATATTCTAACAATGCAATCTATCAAATTAACCCTATGAACTACTCTTGCTAAGAGAGGTTAAATTGCAGTACTTAGGGATCGAATCAACATAGAATGAGGCCACACAATAGATTTATATAATTCTAATGGTTAAGCTAGGCAAACTATAAATAAATATTTAATTATAAGTTAATCAAGAATAAAAAATTATCTAAAATACTAAGCGAATGCAAATATAGAAAAACGGTAGATCTAGGATTTCAGGCAAGTGAATTATAATGGATATGAAGCAAGGAATTATTAATATACGAGAAAAAATAAATGTTAACTAGTCTGACCCCCTCTTGTCTCAACTCTCGTATGCGGACAGAGAAGTACACCATCGATCGATGGCTAAGGCCTGATGTCGATCGACGCTAATCAGACAAAAAGTTCGTCCATTATGCTAATTAGATCAACTCTCGCATGTATCTAACAACTTAGCTCAATGGAATCAATTATGGCACGTAACCTAGTCTCGTAGTCCTCCATGTCCTAAGTTCAGGTTTCTAGTTTGCTACTCTAGAACGCAAGCGTTTAACACAGTTCCAAAGATTGATATTATTTCATCCTAGCAATCCTATTTTGGGCCTAATTCATCATTAACATTATGAACGTGAAATCTAACATGTGAATTACTCAGACATGATCAAAGAAAACATGATGAACTGAATAATATAATGCATATAATAATAAATGGGATTCGAATACAAATCTCAGAAGGAGTTCAGATCTTCTCCCCTGAACTACTAAAAATCTTAATGCAAGAAAACTAAAACGTGCTTATCTCGTGTGTGTTTTGCCTAAACAATGGCAAAACCCATATCAACTAAGTCAAAACTCGTCCAGAGGCATTCTCTTAATTCGTCTTGACTTGGACTTGAAGTTGGCCAATACTATGCGAGTGGGCCGTCGATCCACAACAATGATGCTACCGTCGATCGATGTCATGCTTGACTACAACTCGTACTTAGCTGCATGTGAAAAGCTACTAGATATCTCTTCTGAATACTCTAACAAGATCCATGATCTCCACAATGCTCCAAAACGTACCTGGAGCTGTAAAGACTCTAAAACACAGTCCAGTACACATAGTAGACTCCAAATAGGGTCCAAATGATGTCTAAAACTGGTAAATTACAAGGTATATCACCTCCCCGAGACTTAACATTTTGCTTGTCCTCAAGCAAAACAAAGGTAGCATGTGAAGGATGTTTGAAAATCAGGGACTCACATAGTGTATAAATATAAATATCACCCCTATTATATTGCAACCACATCAAATATTGCCAATCAAAGATAAATTCTATATGCCCTATCCTAGTAAAGTAACCAAATTCATTCTATCAGCAACTCAACAAATACTATTTTGACTCACCCCTCTACAGATCTCATTTCTTTGCACAAAAATAAAGTGTTGGCTTTACCTTGGCAGTATCGATCAAAAACACATGGACTCAACTCCTGCAAATCTGCATACACATGTATAAAGTCTTTCCTGATCCTTTTACCCTCTTTTCTCTTTTCTCTAAATTTTTTTAGATCTCAAACTCAATCACAAGTCCATCTTGTCATCATATTTTCGATTTCTTCTTTTTTTTGACAAAGTTGTAGGTGAATATTGGGGTCATCGGTGATGTACCAACCACTCTACATCTTAGGAAATCATCTCAATCTTTTATTTATAGATGTTGAAGAGAGAGAGAGAGAGAGAGAGAGAGAGAGAGAGGGAATCACAAATACATAGACTAGTACCTTACAAACTTGCAGAAGGAATCCTATGTATGTCAATCCCCAAAGTAAGCAAAATAGTCAGTTTTAGGTTGGAGATCAGCTTTGGTTCCTTCAAACTTTCTTAGTAAGTGCAATCTAATAGCAGGATGATCCACTTTGGCATCTCTAGTAATCTCTGCAATCAACATGTCTAAGAGCGGTGCTATAGTGTGGTTAGTCAATAAATAAGGTTTGATCATAATCCTCTTCTTGACTCAATAAAAAAATTTCAAAATAACTTAACAAATAAAAGCTCAAAATAAATAAAAGCATCAGCAAAACTCCCCTAGACTTAAATAACATTTTCCCCAGTGTTATCTTGTCCGGTTTCGGTTAAGGGAAAACTAAGTCATAAGTAAAAGGTAGAGAGAAAGTCGAGGTTACCAAAATCCGTAAGGAGTGTCGATCGATGGTGAGTGATGATTGTCGACCGATGGTAAACCTTCCAAGTCGTCGACCGATGGTGAGTGATGATTGTCGACCGCTGGTAGTTTCGAACATTTCTACTCCTCTAAAAACCTAAAGTAATTAAATAAAAACCGTAATTAAAAACTAAACAATGAAAAACCAAATTAAAACTTACTACACAGTGGGTTGCCTCCCACTCATCGCTTGGTTATTTTCTTAAGCTCGACGTTTGGACTTCTGGACTAGTAAGGGGGTTCATCAAACCAATGTGGAAACCAAGTATCCACATACTCTCTGGTCATCTCAAACCATGCACAGATGAAGCTCCTCAGAGCTTCTTCTCCTCTGGTTGTCCATCCTTATCTAAGCAGTCTCCATTGTACTCATCCTTTCATGGAGTGTTTGAATGCATCCCATCAGCATGTTAAGCCTGGCATCTGTGGGCTCTAAGATATCATCCAATATCTGGTAGATACTATCCCTCATCAAGTCTTGAGAAATGTAAATTCCATCAAGCTTGTCTTCCAATAACTTTTCTATTACCAGCCTCTGCCGAAATGTTGTGTGATGAGTATCGATCGATGGCCTAGTTTTGCCGTTGGTCGATGCTGAACTGACTACTCCAGTTGATTGTTGTTGATGAATAGTCTGATGAGTGTAGTCCACCTTCTGCTTCATCTCTTCCATGCACCTGGTTAACCAGCCAATACTGTTGTTGAACGGGTGGTACAGGTCATCAAGCCTCATGTAATAGTCATTCATATCATCTCTTGGGCTCTGTAAATTCCTTATACCATGTCTTCAACTTCTTTGCTGCTGTAAGTTGATGTGTATGGTCTGGCTTGGCGAATGTCTGCTGCATGCATACTCTGGCAAACATAGATGAGTATATTCATGCATGTTGGCTCTCTCAAGAATCTCCATGATGTCCTCCTTACACATATTGATGATTTTGCCATCCATGCCTCGTGCATTGCCATTCTCATCTCTGTGAACTCCATACTCATCTCTCTTCTCCCAACTATATCTTCTTCGGTTGTTGTTGTCAAAAGCTCTGGATCCATATTCTGAGAAACATACAGTTAAAAACTCTATTTATAGTTTCATAGCTTAACCATTAGAATTGTAGAAATATATTGTATGCCCTCGCTCTCTGTGGATTTGAACCCCGGCAACGGCGCCAAATTTGACAGCGTGCGGGTTAAGTTTTATATTCTTAATAATGCAATCTATCAAATTAACCCTAAGAACTACTCTTTCCAAGAGAGGTCAAATTGCAGTACTTAGAGGTCAAATCCACAGAGAGCGAACGCACACAATAGATTTCTATAATTCTAATGGTTAAGCTATGCAAGTTATAAATAGAGGTTTTAATTGTAAGTTTATCAGAAATAGGGAATTATCTAAAATACTAAAAAAAATGCAAATATGGAAAAACGGTAGATCTAGGGTTTCAGGCAATTGAATTATAATGGATAAGAGATGTGAAATTATTAATATGCGACAACAATAAATGTTAACTAGTCCGACCCCCTCTTGTCTGAACTCTCTTATGTGGACATAAAAGTGCACCGTCGATCGATGCTAATCCGATAGGATGTTCGTCCACTATGCTAATTAGATCAGCTCTCGCATGTATCTAACAACCTAGCTCAATGGAATCAATTCCGGTACATAACCTAGTCTTGTAGTCGTCCATGTCCTAAGTTCATGTTTCTAGTTAGCTATTCTAGAACGCAAGCATTAAACACAATTCTAAAGATTGATATTATTTCATCCTAGCAATCCTATTTTGGGCTTCATTCATCAGTACCATTATGAACCTTAAATCTAACATGTGAATTACTCAGACATTATCAAAGAAAACTTTATGAAATAAATAATATAATGCATAAAATAATAAATGGGATTTTCCAATACAAATCTCAGAAGGAGTTCCGATCTTCTCCCCCTAAACTACTAAAAAGCTTAATGCAAGAAAACTAAAATGTGGTTGTCTCGTGTGTGTTCTGCCTAAACAATGGTAGAACACATATAAACTAGGTCAAAACTTGTCCAGGGGCATTCTCGTAATTCATCTTAACTTGGGCTTGAAGTCGGCCAATACTCTGCGAGTGGGCCATCGATCGACAACAAGGATGCTCCATCGATTGATGGCCATGCTTGACTACGACTCGTACTTAGCTGAATGTGAACAGCTACTGGATATCTCTTCTGAATACTCTAACAAGCTCCATGATCTCCATAATGCTCCAAAACGTACATGGGCGTGTAAAGACTCCAAAACACAGTCCAAACACACATAGTAGACTCTAAATAGGGCCCAAATGATGGTCTAAAACTGGTAAATAACAAGGTATATCACTCGTGTCTCAAAGGAAGCTTACCTAAGTTGGTGTCACTGGCTCAACGAGCTTTTGTGGTTGGGTTTGATCTCCGACAATATTTTGATAGAACATGAGATGGTCCATCGACTCTGAACAAATCTACATTGTAAACATGCTTTCGTTGATATCAAAACTGATATGTCCAAGGTGTATGAGAAAGTCGAATAGGATTTCTTTGAAATACTATTTACAAATATGTCTTTCATAGGCAATGTATTAATTGGCTAATGCTTTGCATTTGATCACTCGTACTCGGTGATGATGAATGGACAATCTTATGGACATATATTTTAAATACGTGGGATTCGAAAAGTAGGCCCTCTATCTCCTTTCTTATTCATCCTATGTGTTGAGGCTTTAGTCCATATCATGAACCAGGAGGAGCTCAATGGCAAGCTTACAGGGTTGAAATTGGCTCGTGAATGTTAGGTCTGAGTTTGGTTAATTCACACGCTTTGAACCTAACTCGATTGTGAGTATGATAAAGGCGTTCTTTTGATTAACGATGATTTATAAGAGACAAGATGACGATTACAAGTGCCGGTGAACATTGGGTCGCTGGGAGTAAATGTAAGTCGACTAGAGTAGTACGGATCAAAATCCTAATTCTAGCAGCCTTATGAGTGTGTCCAAAGTTCCCCCTTGCTTAGTGACATCTCGCCCTCTTTTATAGGCCGCCTGTCGTCGATGCCCTAAGCCGGTTTTTCACTTAGGCCTTGGTCATAATGGGATTCGAGCCAAACGTATGGACCCCAGGTCATTTTGGCTCTTTTGTCGCCTTCCTGGCCAGCCAGAAGCTACATCATTTTGGCCTTTGCGGACCGGGCCTACTGTTTCTTGGGCCTTGAAGGGTGAGTGTAAATCACCTCCTACAGTAGGTCCCCCAGTTCACTCGTGATCGTCGCAGGCGATCTCAGTGAATTTGTTGGATAGGTTCAGAAATAGTACTTTGGAGCGATGCACCTTTCCTGCCTTGGAACATGTGCTCGATCTGTCCAGCTGCAAAGACGGAAACAGAATCACTTTTTCGTCGTCCTAGGGCAGTAGTCGTTTTGTCGCTGAGTCAGGCCGCGGTCGTTCTGTCGTTAGACCAGAATCCTTCTCGAATTTTCCCGCAACGGTTCAACTAGTCGTCTCTAGTTAATTCCAAACCGATTCTTTGATTTTAACAGCTTAACCGAGAAGATGAATCGTCACGAGAAGATTGAGCTTTCAAGGCGGTTGAAGCGGGAAGGCGAAAAGTCGCGGGTGAGCTGAGATTTCAATGATCCTGAGGCCCAATTAGGCCTTTCTAGACCTAATTATTGCGCCCCAGGAGGCATGTGCTCCCTTCCCCTATAAATGAGCGCTCTTCTGCGTCATTCCTCATTCTTCTCATCTAGTAAGGTATTCTATCGGTTCCTTCTCTCTACTTTCTCTCTCTTAGTTTTGATGTAGCATATATACGTTCAACAGAGGTGATGTCTTCGGGAAGGGAATCGGATCGCCGGTTGACTCGCAGTGAGAAGGGCAAAGATATTGCCACATAATCCAGTTCGACTAGAGATGCGATGACTAACGAGGTTCTTGAAGATTTTGGGCTGGTTCATCGCGACGCTTTGATGGATAGCGGTGACTTAAACACTCCCCAGAGAACCCTAGTTTATGTCGAGATTGAGAAGCGGCTGAGAGAAGGGGAGGAAAGCTCTTCTTCCGCTGGTTTCGGAATGAGTGATTCTTCGTCCTCGTCTCTTGGGGAAGAGAATGATTCGGGCTCTAACGGGACGGAAGACGCGGTTAATAAGCCAGTCGGCGACTTTGTTCCGATCTTGTTTCACGGCTGTGGGTATTCGTAGGAGTTACCTCCCTTAGATCCCGCGATGAGGCGTTCTCCCGTATTGGTTGGTCAGGTATGGCAGAATATTCGAGGAACAGAGTCAACTGTGGGAAGCGTCAAGAGGCTATTGAAGAACATTGACGCGAGGAATATAACATTTCTTATCCCAACTAACAAAGAGAGGCCCTGGTCGCCTCTAAGAGGGTATCAATGTATGTATGAGGCATACTTCGAGAAGGACGCGCTGGTGCGGTTCTCTATCCCGTGACTGTTCACATCATACGTATTTTGTCGGAAAATCACTCTCTCGCAAGTTGAGATGGATGGATATCGCTTAGCCGTCGCGTTGACGGTTTTAGCCGCTGAGATCGATATTCCTCTCAATGTTCGGGCGTTCGAGGAGTTTTCCTCGATCAAACCAGAGAAAGACGGAATATTCACGACGCAGATGCGACCTAAGTACAACATAATCACTGGTCATTCGAACAAGAAGCCCAATTGGCAGCCGCGGTATTTTTACGTGAAATCGGATGAGTACTCCTTCGAGGAGCCTCCGACAGAGGATTTTAGGTTTCTATGGAACAACTGTTTCAGTAGATTTCCGCCCTCGATCAGTTTCATTAACTTCCGTCGTTTTAATTAATTTCCTTCTGTCGTGCAGTTAAGCATCCAATCGCGGAAAATTTTCCCGGAGAGGACTTTTTGGAAAACGCTCGTCGTTTGGTGGAATTGGGTCATACGTTCTGGCCCGATATCAGTGAAGATAGAGCTCGTCGTGGTTTTGCTTGCGCCCCTAGAGGTAAGTTCTCTTTCTCACTTTTCGTCATGATTTTTGTCTTATCGCCTTGTCGGATTCTTACTCGAGGCGTCTTCCGCAGGTTCTTGGGTTTCTAATCTTCCGTCTGAAGATCATAAGTCGAAGAAGCGTCTCTTGATATTTTCCAAAGAGGAGCAAAGGGAATTGAACCGGGCTAGGAAGATGAAGGTTTTGCCGGATCTTAGTGTCAACCTGAGTAAGAAGAAGGTGACAAGCCTCATGGGCGTGATCGACGGTATGGGCCTGGTTGGGTCGGAAAATCCCACGTCGGAGATGGGCCCTGAGCTTGCTGACTTCAGGGCTCCAGAGGCGGAGCAGGTACACACCGATACTTCTGCACTGGCCTCGAAGAGCAAGAAAAGATCCCGGGGTGGCTCGCTTTACTCATCTGTTAGAGAGGATGGATCTGTCGACCGGTCAGAGGGTGAAGGCCGAACCGTTGATTTGGAAGTTACAATTGAAGCAGGGGTTCACGAACCCGTGAAGAAGAAGAAGAAGAAGAAGAATGAGAAGAAGAAGTTGGCGGAGAATCAACCCGATGGTGAGAGTGCCTCAGGTTCAGAAGGCGGTCCGGACTGGAATGGCGATAAGCACGTCGATATCATTGATGACGCTATGGTTGACCCCTTGCCTATTCGGCAGGAAGGTGTTTCTGCGCAGGCGACCGCCAAATGAAAGAAGAAGAAGAAGAAGAAGAAGAAGAAGAAGACTAAGGGGGTCGTTTCTGGTTCCCTCGACAAGGATTCGTCTCCCCCGATCGATTCGTCTCCTCAGGTTGGCGAGCTGGCCTCTTGGACCATTACTCTGAACCCTCGAATCACGTTCGAGGATAAGGTGTCTTTCTTGTACGAGTCGAACATCCGATTAGTCCGTAACGGTTCTCAATGCGCGGAGCTGATTCGTTAAATCAAGGGTGGGGCTCGCGGCCTGCCTGCTATCAGTGAGTTGGTGTTCAAGAAGGCCTATGTTGATACGCCTCACCATCGAACACTGGTAAGTATCGATCCTCATGTTCTTTCATTATCCTCGATCCTTAGTGTTTTTCCTCTGAAATTGTCAGTTTGTTTTTGTAGGCTGACGGCAGCATGAAATTCATTGTCGGCCTATATGAAAAGGAACTCAAGGCGACGCAAGCTCAATTGGGGGAGGCCAAAGAGAAGCTTGCAACAAAGAGTGTTTGCATCGCCTTCTTCAAGGAAAAGACGAACGATGCTATTGCGATGGCAGAACGGGAGAGGGACGAGGTCGTCAGTCGAACTAAGCGGGAGAAGGAAGAAATATCTGGTTGTGTTTCCTCCGAACCGAGGAAGTCCGAGGATCTCGAACGCGAGCTCGAGCTGATGAGGTTGACGGCCGAGGAGCTTAAGCGAGAGAAATCTTCTTTCGAGAAAGTGAAGCCCGGGCTGGAGAGGGAGAAATAAGCATTGGCTCGAACGCTCGTAAGGGAGACCAAACGGTTGAGAGATTTGCGCACCAACGAGGTCACCCAAGATTGGATGAGGGTTGAGACGGCGATGATCGCAAAGTGCAACCGTCGCTTTGGTAGGATCCGTGAGTACGAGAAGCGTCATGACGAGTACGACACGGCGAGGTGCCTCTACAACCAAGCCTTCGGGACTAGGAAGTGCATTCAAATGTTAAAGGAAGATGGCAAAGGTATTTATCAAGGCTTGATCGATCTTTTCCTTGCCCAAGACAAGGAACTCGAGGAGAAAGCATCTCGCTTAGAGGTTGGGAGAATTCCGGAAGCCGATCTCTCCCTCACTCCTTTGGTCTTGGAATCTCCATTCTTCGACAAGAAATTGGTCGGAGTTGACGTGTATGGGTCAAACGTGGGCTTGATTGATCCGTGCATTGCGACGGGCCTGCAAACTCTGTGTCCTTCTACTGAGGAGGACGACGAGGATGACGACCCGGATTTCGATGACTCGAATGAGGAGGGACAAAGAGCGGCTGAGAGCGATAAAGCAAGATCCTTGCCTGAAGAGGAGTCACGGAGGTCGAGAGTGTATCTTTGCCGGGGAAAGCTCCTAACTCTTTGGTGGGGCTGTCTGAACAGCATGATGTCGCAGGGAGCGAAAAGGCTGGTGGAGCCAAGAAATGAAGCTATCTTGATCTTTATTTGCTTTTGTTTGTAGCTGATTCGATCTTTTGAGGCCTTTTGCTCGTTGTAATGTATTTAGTAAATCCATGTTTGGACTTAGAATATTCGTATTTCAATATATTTGAGTTTTTCATATTTGGCCCGAGTTATTTTAGTCTACGGGACAACCAAGTGGGTTCCGCGTTTACTTAGGAAAGTTCCAGACTTAGTCGAATTTAACTCGCAGTACTTCTGTTCAGTCGTTTACAGATAAGTCATAGTGAGTCAAACACAAGAGCTTAGTCGCTTTCCAGTAAGTCGTAGGGTTTTATTCGTACTAAGTCTGTTTAGTCGATGGTTGACTAGATTAGAAAAAATTTGGTTGACTAAACTATTGGTATTCGGTAAGTCGCTTTGTGGACTTAGGATACTTCGATGCGATAGTCCCTTACTCGCGGTAACCCCGTTTAATCGTTTACCGACGAGGTCTAGTGGATTTATTTCGGCTGGATTGGCCCAAAGTGGTTTAGCTGTCAGTCTGGTCCCAAATTTGAACCATTGGATCCGGTAAGAGTGTTTGAGAGAGAAAGAAAAGTATCCATTTTTCATTAAAGTAACTTTACAAAGCTTTCGGTTGGCCAGACCACATTTGAAAGTTATTAATGAAAACAGAAATTATTCGCCAGATCGACTTTGAATCGATACAGTTCCCTTGTTGGACAATTGTCTGATCAGGACGTGTCCAACTGCTGGGTTCAAGTGCCAGTGCATGTTCCGAAGCTTGGGATTACCCAATGTGCTTGGCCGCTTAGCATCGCCGGTCAGAGGGAGGTTGTATAGCTGGGTGAAGCCCGTTTAAGGTGGCAACTCCTCCGAGGAGGTTGGCTGGATGTTTGGTTATGGCTGGACCTGTTTAAAGGCTGCCTACGTACCTTTGTAGAAGGATCAAGTCCATCATAGTTCATTTTTACCGGGTAAAAGTGGCTTGACTGGCGCATTTACTCGGTGGTTTTTTTTTTGATAAACGAATAAAAGTGACTTTTTGTCATTTACTCGGCGAAGGTCGTTAGGGCTGTGCTTGTATGTGGTACCGCTTGAGGTGCTTGGAGTTCCATGCCCTTGGTACTGCTTCGCCTGATTGGGTCTCGAGTCAGTAAACTCTAGGATTGACGACTTGAGTGATCTTGTAGAGGCCTTCCCAATTGGTTCCGAGTTTTTTGGCTTTCCATTCTTTGGTGTTCTCGAAGACCTTTTGGAGAACGAGGTCGCCGAATTCGAGCTGCCGAGACTTGACCTTCTTGTTATAATACTTGTCGATCTGGTTTGGATAGTTTGTTATCTTGAGCAACGCTTGGTCGCGCCTCTCTTCGATGGCGTCGAGTTCGTTGAGCAGCATATCACTGTTAAGTTTGATGTGCTGCGGCATGATCGAGTGTCATAGACTTGTTACGTTTACTTCAGAGGGAGCCATTTCTTTGATCCCGTACGTAAGGGAAAACCGCGTAACTTTAATCGCTCCTCTTGGGGTTGTCCGATGGGACCATAAAACTCCGTCAAGTTAGTCTGCCCAGCGCCCCTTCTTCATGTTGAGTCATTTCATCAAGCCGTCAATTAAGGTCTTGTTGAAAGACTCGGCCAGACCATTGCTTTGTGGGTAATGGGGACTGGTGTTGTTGAGTCGAATTCTCCATCGGCCACAGAAGCCGCGAAAAGGGTTGGATATGAACTGGGAACCGTTGTCGGTGACAATCTCATATGGCGGACCATGCCGACAAATGATGTTTTTCCAGACGAAGCTTTGGACCTCCTTATCGGTGATCGAGATATAAGAATCCGCTTCAATTTATTTTGTGAAGTAATCGGTGAGCAGAAGGACAAAGCACCATTGTCTCGAGCTCGGCACCGGACCGATAATGTCAACTGCCCATCGCATGAAGGGGTAAGGGGCCGTCATAGTGCGAAGTGCCTCGGTTGGGCAGTGAATAGTCGGGGCGTGCCTTTGACAAAAGTCGCAGCGTTTGGAGTAGCTTTCGCAGTCTGCGTTCACAGTCGGCCACAAACATCCAAGATTGTGGATTTTAAGAGCGAGAGATCGACCTCCGGAATGGTTTCCAGTCACTCCTTCGTGTGTTTCGGCCATGACGAGTCTGGTTTCTTCCCTGTGAATGCACTTCAGGAGTACCTTGTTTTCTGTGTAGCGGTGGAGGTTATCATTAATGAACGCGTAACGAGCGCTTCGAGCTTTGAGTCGTCTTGCTGCCCATTTGTCAGCATGGAGCTTGCCCTCCTTCAAGAAGTCGATGAAAGAGGCACGCCAGTCGGGTTCGGGTGTTTCAGTCGTAGGCTCGCTTACACCTTTGTCGATTTCCATGCTATTGACTGTCGAGACCAGTCAGAGCTCCTTCTCGATTGCGAGGGATATGCTGGGTTTCTAAATTCAGTGGATCGGGATCGTTCGTTTGACTTGATCTCGTAGCTTGCTGCCGAGTGCTGCCAGAGTGTCTGCGCACAAGTTTTCTCCTCTGGGTACTTTGAAGAGTTCGAAAACTCGAAATCCTCAACCAAATTGTGGACCACCTTCAGGTAGGCGCTCATGTGATTGTTACGACTGTTGTAATCGCCGATGAACTGGCCCGTAACGAGTTAAGAGTCACAGTCGGCGCTTAGTCGGTCTGCATTCACTACTTTGGCGAGACGAAGGCCGGCTATTAGGGACTCGTACTCTGCCTCATTATTAGAAGCCAGAAAGCCAAAACTGAAAGATTGTCTGATGAGTTCCCTTGTAGGTGACTGCCGCTGCACTCCTGCCTCGGATCACTTGTTAGTGGCTGATCCATCAACGTGGAGGATCCAATTTCTACTCAGAAGAACTAGGTCGGGCTCGAGTTAGGGAGTTAGTTCGATAAGGAGGTCGGCGAGAACCTGGAACTTTGCAGCGGCGCGCCTCTTGAAGGTGACGTCATATTCGCTTAACTCGATCACCCACTTGGAGAGACAGCCCGATTGGTTCAAGTTTTGCATTATGGTTCTGAAGGGTTGGTTCGTCAGGATGACGATGGAGTGCGACTGGAAGTAAGGACAAAGCTTCCTCGCCAAAGTAATTACGGCCAGTGCTAGTTTCTCGAGCGTCGAATAACGGGTTTCTGCGTCGTTCATTCGCTTACTTTTGTAGAAGATTGGTTATTGCTCGCCGCGATCTTCCTTTACTAAGACGCTGCTGACTGCGGTTGATGAGATGGTGATGTATAGTTACATAATATCGCCTTGGTCCGATTTTTCTAATAATGGCGGTGTTGTGAGGTACTCCTTGAGTTGAGCAAACGCTTCCTCGCACTTTTCGTCCCACACAAACCGTTTGTTTCCTCGAAGGAGGTTGTCGAACGGTAAGCATTTGTCTGTCGAACGCGATATGAATCTGTTGAGTGCCGCCATATGCCCCGTCAGTCGCAGGACCTCTCTGCTGTTCTTCGGACTTGGCAGTTTGAGGATGGCTTAGATTTGTTTCGGGTTATCTTGGATTCCTCGTTGCGTGACTATGTAGCCAAGGAATTCCCCGAAGGTGACTCCGAAAGTGCATTTGGCTGGGTTGAGTTTCATGCCGTAGTGATTCAGCGTCTTGAAACAATCCTGCATGTGGTTGAGGTTGTCGGATGCGCGTTGGGATTTGACAAGCATGTCGTCAATATAGATTTCCATTGTGAGCCCTAGTTTTTTGGAAAACATCATGTTTACTAGGCGCTGATAAGTTGCCCATGCGTTCTTCAGGCCGAAAGGCATGACTTTGTAACAATACATCCCGCGGTCTGTGATGAAGAATGTTTTCTCCCGGTCGTCTGGGTGCATCATGATCTTATCCAGAAAAGGCGTCCATGAATGTCAAGAGCTCGTTGCCCGCGGTGGATTCGACCAGTCGATCGATGTGCGGGAGAGGGAAACTATCTTTGGGGTATGCTTTGTTTAGATCGGTAAAGTCAACGCAGACGCGCCATTTACCGGTCTTCTTCTTGATGACGGCTAGGTTGGCGATCCATTCAGGATAACGGACTTCAGCGATCGAACCGGCAGCGAGCAGACGGTCGACTTCCTCGTCGACGACTCTGGCCTGTTCAGGCCCTAACTTGCGCCACTTTTGTCGTACCGGCTTGAATGTCGGATCGACATGAAGTTCGTGTGTTGTGACTGCTGAGTCGATCCCTTTAATATCTGAGAAGGTCCAAGTAAAGGTAGAGGCATTCTCGGTGAGGAAAGATATGAGCTATTTTTAATGGGGTCATCGAGAAAAGCACCGATTCTCACGATTTTGGTTGCGACGGTATTATCGATGTTGACTTCCACAACTTCTTCCTTCATTGGGAAATTTTTTTGAATTGGTTCGGCCACGGCATAGATGTGGGTGTTTCGTTGTAGGGATTTGACCTCGGCGACGAGAAGATCTCGAGCTGCTCGTTGGTTGTCGCGAAGTGTCATTATCCTTCCCTCGGTTCCCATGAATTTTGTACACTGGTGTTAAGTTGAAGGGACAGCCTTCATTGAGTGGATCCACGGGGTCCCGAGTATTGCGTTATAAGGTGCTTCGATGTCAATGACTGAGAATTTGACGATTTTAGTGACCCCTTTGGTGCGGACGCCCAATCGAATGGTACCCATCATCGCCTCCAAGGACCCGTTGAATCATGTGAGGGATCGGGTGGACGGCTTCAGTGCTTGGAAGTCGACGCCCATTTTGTCCAGCGTCCCTTGGAAGATTAAGTTGACCGAGCTCCCAGCATGGATCAGTACCTTAGTCACTTCGCAGTCTGCGATACCACGTTCGACTAGTAGTGAGTCGTTATGCGGCATACAGACTTCCGCTGCGTCCGACGCGCAGAAAGTGATCTGTGGATCATTCTCCAGGGTCGTCAGCCAGCGTTCTGCTGACTGGGCTTTGCGGCGATAGTCCTTCACTGAACGCACAGAATCATTGCAAGGAGGAGATCCTCCCATGATTACATTGATTTCGTCGGGGGAATTTTGAACCGTTCGGTCAGCTCAAGATCGAGCGTAGGTCATCTTGGCCAACTGCCTCCTCGTTAATTTTGTACATGCACTTGGATCGGTTAAGCTTCTTGCGAAGATCGACGATGAGTGAGTTGAGTTTGTCAAGCAAGTCTTGAGGCTCAGTTTGATCGTCATGCTGCGAAACGAAGGGCTTCTATTGGAGGCTTGCGGTGATCAAGTGCCTGGTGTCCGCTGGTGCCAGGTTGCTTGCTCTGGAGCGTTTAATTGTTTCCCTCATATCGGTCAAATTAGAAGGGGCTTTGGAGAGTCATGCCGCATGGGAAAGAGCTATCTCTGCTTTTCACTTAAGTTGGGTTCGGAGATCGTCTTCGAAGTGCTCATCGTCGGACGGTGAAGATGGGGGCCCCGTTTGGATGGTTATAATATTTCGTCGGCAGCATGGGTTCTCGTCCTCCGATGCCAAGTCGTCTTTGGGCGGCCTGGATTCTTCTATTGCTTGCAAAGAGTCGTTTGGCGGCTTCCCTTGAGATTTCTTATTTTTGTCCTTATTCTTACTCCAGCTTTTGCTTTTATTGGATTTCTTCGGCGGTTCGATCTCTGTATTCCTGCTGAGGAAACCTGTCACCAGAGTTTCGTGGAGTTGCTTGCACTCCATGGTGTCGTGGCCGTTTGTTTTGTGGTAAGCACAACGTTTGTTTTTGTCGTACGAGCTTTGCACTTGCTGTGCTGGGGTGATCAGCTGTTTTGAAGGGTCTCGCTTGTCGGGAGGGCGTTCCCAGACGTTCCATCCCGGCTCCTGGATGGCAAAGTTTCCAGACTGGTCCACTTCTGAAATGGCACAAATGATGCCTTTCTTTTTGTCACCCTTGTTAAAGTTAGCGTGTTGTCACGGCTCTGGTGCGATGTCGCTCGTCTTGATATCCTTTTTGGCAGCGTTCAGTTTTTCGAAGAAGGCCTTCTTCTCGTCCTCTAGTCTGATAAAGTTCTTGGAGCGGTGGAGAGTATCCTGGACGGATATGTTTGGATTGGCAGTGAGGTCTTTGCGAAAGTCGGAGTTTATCCAGAGGATGTACCGGAGCGCTTCAACCGCTAGTTTGTCCGGGATGTGGATCTTGGCTAGGACTTCTTTAAATCAGACCATGAAGTCTTTGAGGCTTTCGTGGAAGTTTTGGGACAGCTTCCATAGGTCTGCGACTTTAGCGGCATCAATGGAGAACATATCGAAGTGCTTGAGAAACTGAGAGGATAGATCGTGGAAACTGTCGATTGAGCCTTCGGGGAGGCGAGAGAACCACGGCAGTGATGGGCCAGACAAGGTTTCCACGAACATCTGACATTTGCCGGCGTCTTCTTCCTCGGCGAGAGATGATGACGAGCGACCGCGTTGTGGAAGGCCTTCATGTGTGTTCTCGGGTTCGGTTGTGCCGGTGTAGAGTTCAACGTGGAACTTCCTGTTGTAGGGCCTCAGCTTCACGGTGGTTGTATTTCGAGAGAAAGGGTTCCGGAGAGTCTCTTCTAGTACATGTTCTATCTCCGGAGCCGCTGTCACTACGCGGTGATCCTGGAGTTTATGTCTTTGAGAGAGAGTTGGAGCTCGGCGATCTGACGGCTGGTCGCTGGATCTACGCCTCCGAGAGCTTGGGTTACGGCGTCAGTTGTTAGATTTGTTTTGGGAACGGCTTGCTCGGCGTCTCCGGCTTGAGGGTTACTATTAAAAAGCTGCCGCCTAACCATCAGAGGGTTGCTGGCGGTAGGATTAGTCGGGATGAGTGCAGCTGCCAGAGTGTTGAGGCGTGCGTTGGTCACCTTTTGGATCCCGTCCTGTTGGGTGAAACGAGCAACCATGGTATCCATCAGGATGATTAATGAAGGGGGGTCCTCCGTCGCCGTGGTTTTCTGGGCGGCGACGTTGGTGTCTGCTTTGCTCATGGCTGTTTTGTTAACGCTACTTTTTCAGGCCCCATATTGGGCGCCAACTGTTAGATCTGAGTTTGGTCGACTCACACGTTTTGAACCTAACTCGATTGTGGGTATGATAAAGGCGTTCTTTTGATTAACGATGATTTATGAGAGACAAGATGACGATTACAAGTGCCGGTGAACATTGGGTCGCCGGGAGTAAATGTAAGTCGACTAGAGTAGTACGGATCAAAACCCTAATTCTAGCCCCTTCTAAGTGTGTCCAAAGTTCCCCCCTGCTTGGTGATATCTCTCCCTTTTTTATAGGCCGCCTGCCGTCGATTCCCTAAGCCGGTTTTTCAGTTGGGCCTTGGTCGTAATGGGCTTCGACCCAAACGGCCAGACTCAAGGTCTTTTTGGCTCTTTTGTTGCCTTCCCAAACGGCCATAAACTACATCGTTTTGGCCTTTGGGGGCTTGGCCTATTGTTTCTTGGGCCTTGAAGGGTGAGTGCAAATCACCTCTTACAGTGACTGTCCCTCCATATAACACTCTTTGTCGATGATAATTTGTTACTATGTTTGAGTGAATGTGCAGAATTCTTGTGTTGTTTAGCTCTATATGGGAGAGCCTCTGGACAGGATATCAAATTAAAAAAATCGTCAATAACTTTTGGTGTTGCGGGTTACCCCATTATGAAACGCCTCCTTGCTGAATTTCTTACTATCGAGAATGAAGGACGAACAGGTTCTTATCTCCTTCTCCTGGAATTTTTTAGTGGTTCCAAGCAGAAGTTACTTGCTTTTATTGGATAAAAGTTGGATAAACGAATGAATGTATGGTATACGAAAATGCTTTCTCTTGAGGGAAATGAGGTAATCCTGAATTTTATTGTGATGACTCTTCTATTTTATGCAGTGTTTTGCTTCAGCATTGGGTGGCATGGAAGAGGTTACGAGAATCAAAGGGAAAAGGTTATTTAGGATTCAAGGATATCGACAAATTAATCAAGCACTCTTGGCGAAGTGTGTTTGGAGAATTCCAAATGAGCCTCAATACTGACTAAAGTTTATAAAGGTAGATTTTTCTCAATAATGACTTCTTGAATTGTGGTAAAGGATACAGACCCTCATATTTGTGGCCAGGCAGTCTTTTTGGCCGTGATTTATTTGCAGATGGTTTGATTAAATCTATTGGGAGGGTGCTAAGAAGAACAGTCAGTAAAATAAACACATTTGATGTGAATCTCAAGGTCGCTCACCTCAATGATGCTTCAGGACAATGGCGCATGGACTTTTTACTTGACTTATTTTCACTGGCAGAGGTAAAACGCATACAGTCTCTGAATATTAGTAGTCAGGAGGATGGGTTCATACGTGCACATACAAAACAAGGTTCATATATAGTGAGGTGCGCGTATGAGCTAATTATCTTCCATGAAAAGCACTTCCCATGAGTCACATGGAACATTGGAGCTGAAACATAAGGTTTGGAAGGTGGCATAATGTTTCTATGGCGTGCTCTCTGATGTAGACTATTTATTACCAGTTTTATGCCATGTAATAGGTTCTATTTAGGGTATGTTGTATGTGTCTAAGCTATGTTTTAGAGTATTTATAGGTCCAGAGACGTTTTGGAGATATATAGAGATATTTGGAGCTTTTGGAGCATTTAGAGGAGAAGAATCCGTAGCTGGTCATTTGAAGAGTCGAAGTACAAGACTGTCGTCGATCGACGACACAACCTTTGAGTGGACCGATGTTTAAAGACCAAGGTCGATCGATGTTGCATGCTTTCCATCAATCGACGTTTAATTCGCCGCCCAAGTTAAGGACAAATGACGAAAGTTCCCTAGAGGAGTTTTGACATAAGTTATAAGGTTTTATATTTATACTTATGTATTACCTATGTGAAAGGTGTTCAATACACTGCAAAGGAAAGGTGTGTACAAGGAGTTTTAGTTTATAGCTTTAGGGTTCATAGGGGGGAAGATTCATACTTCCTTAGGGAGATTTGTATTTGAACCCTAGTATTTTATTTATGCATTATATTCAGACTATTATCCTTTCTTTAGTTACGTCTGAGTAGTCATCAACTAGATTTAGGGTTGAATGACAACAATCATGAATTAGCCCAAAAGTGGGATTGCTAGGTTAAGTTGATATCCATCAACTGAGTTGTGCTTAATGTTTTCATTCTAGAGTAGCTAACTAAGATCTCGAAAGTAGGACATCGACAACTAAGAGAGTACGTTATGTGCCATAATAGACTCCATTGAACTAGGCTGTTAGGCGAATGCGAGAGCTGGTCTAATAAGTCTGGTGGACTTATCTAATCTTTTCCACACTTCCTTCTGATTTAACCGTAGAGCGGCAGAATAGTTAATATTTGAGTTCTAGAATATTTACATTTCCGTGCTTCTTATTCCCTATAATTCATTAAGCTCGAAACCCTAGATCTAGCATATTTACATTTACATCAAGTTAGTTTATTAGCATATTGTCATATTTGCATATTCCCATATTTGCATCATTAGCATATTTCCATATTGCATCTCTACTTCTGCTAAGGAATATTTTCTTAATTGATTGTTTGCTTATATATATATATTCACTTAGCTTAATATTTAGAAATAAGAAATCTATTGTGTGTCATTGCTCTCTGTAGATTACATCCCTAAGTACTACACATGATCTCTTTTGGCAAGAGTATTATTTGTGTGTTAAGACTTGGGTTAATTTAACAATGATTTGTTTAGGACATTTATACCCTGTTAGGATAATAAAATACACACCACGTCAAATTTTCACCATTGTTGTGGGAACCAAAATTCGCACTGTCGATTTCCATTGAATTAGGAAGGTAGGGTAAACCCTAATTTCCCAGAGGTCCCAGATAGGTGCTAAATTACATGTCAATCAGTCAACTTCCCGAGATCATAGTGCGACTTCTCGACTGTTCCAAGATATCGATTAGTCAAATAAACCCGTGTGGTTTGCAGCATATTGTCAGGATTCTTGTGCTGAGCTACGAAATGGGTATGAGCCTTGATGCCAACCATCTCGACGTTTTGCTTAAACCGGTCGGGAAGTCGTCCATAATTTAGTTGAGGCCTCGGTCGGGGATGACGATCATAAGGGAATTCGTGTCGAACTATCATGAATTGCAGAAACACTTCTTTTCGTCTGCTTTGATGATGCGTCTGTAGAAACAAATGGCCTCTCCATCTTTGGGACTAGATGGGGTCTGAAAGATATTTTTGATCAAGTGTCGCCCCCTCTCTTTTTTCTTGTTTCGGTGACGTTCGATCTCCAATATATTTTGTTTACATTTTATTTTTAGAGACTAATCATTTTCCTACGAGTCCAGAAGGTCTTGATATCATCCGAGACATGCTTCGTGTTCACCCGTGTTTTTGGGTAACGTTTAACCCAAAAAGGATCCGTCGTGCTGTTGCTCTCCACCGTTATTGACACCAACCAAATCTGCCGGTAGAGGAAGGGTCGGAGGCGACCATGGAAGGATTCGTTCTGTGCGCGGTCTGCCCGAGAGAAGAAAAATCGAAGACTCGCAAGGACAAACACATCATCTTCAGGATGAAGGGACTAATGAGCGGTGCTCCTCCAACAATATACTAAGAGACTACATAAATATTCAAGTAGGTGGGAGTAATGGTGATTTGGGCGATTTCGATGAGCTTCTTAGTTTTGACTATCCTCCGGGCGTAGGTGGATCTAGTGAGACCCCGAAGTTTACCCAGGCGTCAGGGATGGTCAACAGGGTAAGTTCTTAATATTCTCTTTTGTGGATGAGCTTTTTTCCTGACTTTGAGATACTTCTCAGGGTCTCCTTATGATGAACCGAGCACTTAACGGGAGCTGCAAGGAGGCACGCATGGCTCAGTTCAAGGCTGAGACAGCCAACAATGAGATTTCTCGTCTGAAAGATGAGTTGGAAAGTTCTCGTCGTCGTGAGAGGGATTCGGTCGCAATGGAGGTTCATCGCGCTTATATGCGACGGAAGAGGGAAATGGCCGAAGTCATGAAGACCCGTCGCAAAAATTTCTCGTATGAATTTGAGGAGCTTACGAAGGGCTATAAGGACTTCGAAGATTATCGCGAGTGTCGCGACGATGTGGGCGGACTATACCTCACGCAGGCCCATGATTATTCATTCGGTGCGAAATATACGAGGCAGGCCGGGGCATGAATGAGAGGGATAAGGACTTTGCGATTCCTCAAATCGAGGAGAGGATTTGGAAACAGTTGGTCCTGATTCTTGTTTCTCCCAACACGGTGGAGGCCGAGGCAGGGACTGTCAATGAGACGGGTGAGGTAAACCAGCCGACGGCTCCTCTGGATGTCAACGACTATTCGCTCAGTAGATCGATGATCGGGTGCTTTGATTTTGATGAGTAATCGTGAGGTCGCGAATGATTCGAGAATGCTTTCTCCTGCATTGTTGTATGTTTCTATTTCATTCGTTGTTGGCCGACTATGGTCATATGTAGCAGGACTAGCCGAGTGTGGCCTTAAATCTCTAAATTTTATTATCTTTTATTCAAACAGTGCTTTTTACAATAAGTGGGTGTTCAAAGATGTTTTGGAATTTGTTTAGTGTAGAAAGGAAACTCGAGTTGTCATCTCGACCTCCTCCCTTTTTGCAGATCATCCTATTCGTTGTTCGTGCGAGATGTTCGAGGAGTTTTCAAAGTTTCGAAAACGTTTAGATACGGATGAAGAGACATGCTTTTAAAATCTCGTATCTTTTTGATATCATGCCTTGAGACGTTAGAGAACAGTGTGTTGAGTTTAGTGCAATACCTAGGTTTACTTTTGGTTTAAGGCTTTGCGATGACTAATCGGCTCTCGTTTTGCATGTTTCAATTTTAACCTGACTCCGTTCTGATTTAATGTCCGCGATACGTTCCCGGCTTATATGCCTTGTCTGGTCGGAGTCGAGCATCTCTTCAGGGATAATTTTTATGTCTCTCGAAAGTGCTGACCAAAATTTCAGATTTATTTTATAGCGCGTTGTTTATCCTAGTCGGATGTGAGAGGATTTGTCCTTAGGACTTACCTGGTGCGTTTGTTTAAGACGGCTAAAGTGCTCGACGGGGCCAATTGTCGAGTGTTTTATATTTGCGAATAGACTAGAGGTGTGTTCTCGAAAATTCAGACGACGTCTCTCCTATCGGTTTTGAAAATTTATTTTGCGTAAGTAATGCTTTTAGTATATCGGACCAGGGTCTCGTGCTTCAGTCGGGAATCAAAATTGATAACTCGACCGAGATAAGAAAGTGTAGAGTTGATCCGTTTCGAGGCAGAAAGATTTTTCGCGAGTTTCTGTTTCAGGGGTGGTGTGATAATCGTTTTTATCGTGTATGGATGTATAACATTGTGTTTCTTTGCGGGATGATAGACAATTTACGAAATTATAAAGAACTCTTTATTGCCAAAATTTTTTTTGAAAATTTTGAGTACAATGCAAATTTTTTATTTCTGAATGTGGGAATTACGAGTATTTGTATATGTACTCACTCGACGTTTGACGAGCTGCCTACATACCTCTTTCAAGGATCAAGCTGTCTCGTAGTTCTGTTTGTTTGGGCGAGTTTGTTTACTCGGTCATTGCTTTTGTGTCGACTGCGTTAGTTTATGGGTCGACTTTTTCCGCTTGACTTGTCTTCTTCGGTGGGTTTGACGCGTTGGGCACTGGAACTGGTTGTTCGCTGGCCGTTGCTAGAATTGACGGTTTTGGGTCGTCTTTGCCCGAAGTGGCATAGCATCATTGCGTTGCGAGCTGGAACCATCAGGGACATAAAGTTCGTTACGAGACTTTGAGGAAACCTTTTTTCTCGAAGACATAACTTTCTTTTTACCAAAGGAAGGAAAGAGAGGAGAAAATCTTTTGATTCTTGAAAAAAAATTGTGGAAATGTGCAAGTGAAGAATTTAAAAACCCACTCCACATACTTATAGAAGAAAGGATTAACTATTTCACCTCTGGGCTTCAAACGTCGGATTCTATCTAATACATCCAATATGCCCGAAAAGCGCTCGCAAGAACATCACAGTTCTGACGAGCTGGGGGGCTAACTGTTGGGTCAAAATAGGTTACGACGAAATCAACATCAAAAACCTACCTGGAAATGCGCCTGATGTGAAAGAAAGAGATAATATCTCCAAAAAAACAAAGGGAACGTAAAAAATCGAGGTCAAATCTTAGTTGACCACGACAGAACGGTCTGCATAGATGAGCCATCAGGAAGAGTTTGTCTTAAGACCTCAGGTAAATGTATCCCCGAACGGCAATACGACGAAACGACTAATAGACTCGATCATCCAACTCCCCGGACGAAGAAGTTGACCGAGCAAGACATCCAACTCGTCGAACGGGAAAATCGAACCACAAGAACCGAGCAACTCGCCCGTTCGGTGAGTCAGACCGGTCCAACTCGCCAAATGGGCGGGTTGACCAATGAAGGCTGACAAACTTGCCCTTTCGGCGAGTTGGACAGCACGGACCAACCAACTCTCCCGTTCGGCGAGTTGGAAGTTGGACAGCGTGAGCCGAACGGGCAAGTTGGGTGGATCAAACAACCAAATCGCCCATTCGGTGAGTTGGACAAGCCTGACTCACGAAACGGGCCAGTTAAGAAGAACAAGCAATCTGATTCGCTCGTTCGGCAAGTCGGATTAATCAATCCATTTTCACCTCGTCCTCGTAACTGTCTCTTTCAAAACTTGATCAAACTTATCTTTGTTTTGTCTCGTTCAGGATTGACATTGGAACTTACCGAAAGAATTTGTTTTCTCGAGAAAGGTTTGGGTCGATCGTATGAGACGGTAAATTGTTAACTAAAAACCTGGAATCACACGTCCTATACGAAAGATCTTAACTCTCGGACGACGTCGTCATATGAATGCTTTTTCGATAAAATCGTAAAAACGCCTAAGTCTAAAACTCGGTTAAAGGCCCACTCGCGATTATATGGGATGGTTTATCTTTTATTTTGCAGGAAGGGATAAATGTTAAGTTTGGAAGATAAATGTCAAGATCATAGGATAAATGTTAAGTTTCCGAAGATAATCATGAAGATCAAGCAAAAAAAGGAATATTTTCACGAAGCGATAAATTCGACCAAGGGCAAAAGAGGAAAGAGAAAACCGCCTCTAGAGGAGTATATAAGGACTTCGAGGGTGATGATGCAAGGGACACGCGAAAATATCCACGCGGAGCAAACATAGCATAGCACTTAGAGCATTTAGGCAAGTTTTTGTTTTTGTTATTCGAGCTGCGACTCAACTAGGGTTTTGCAGTCTTAGGTTGTTAGAACTAGGGATATCGCCGACATCTCTCATTGCCAAGACTCATATCCTGTTGTAACCGCTCATACGCAAATTCGGAATAAGACATCTATTTTCTCTCTTTTCAATTCTTACTTTTTCTTTCGATCTTTACTTTGTATTCTGACTGATTTGAGTGTGGTTTAGTAGATATTTGGGACCTCTGAGAAATTAGGGTTTACCTTATGTTCCTAATTCAACGGAAATCGACTGTGCGTATTTTGGTTTCAACAAACATCTTCTTCACCTCCTCGAACGCTGTGGTGTTTGTGTCGGCGTTGACCGCATTGACGTTCGTCGCTGGAGTGTTTTCAACGTTTTCGTCGACGACGTTATCATCACGAGGCTGTTAGTTGTTGAGATCTGACATGGTTTGATTGAGCGTTGTTGGCTGAGAGTTATACTGATCTGTACCCCCCCCCCTCCTTCTAGCACCAAACTGTGGGAACCAAAATTCGCACTGTCAATTTTCGTTGAATTAGGCTCCCAAAGTTTGGGCTCGATTTCGGATAAAATCACGAGTGGGCCTTTAGCCGAGTTCTAGACTTAGGCGTTTTTACAATTTTATCGAAAGAGCATTCCTAAGACGACGTCTTCTAAGATTTAGGATCTTTCATATGGGACGTGTGACTCCAGGTGTTTAGTTAACGGTTACCATCTCATACGATCGCCCGATCCTTTCTCGAGAAAACGAGTTCTTTCGCTAAAGTTCCAATGTCAATCCCGACTGAGACAGAACAAAGATAAGTTTGATGAATTTTTGAAAGAGAGAGTTACGAGGACGAGGTGAAAATGGATTGATTGATCCGACCCTCCGAATGGGCGAGCTGGATTGCGTGTGCTTCCTAACTCGCCTGTTTGGCAAGTTGGGGTTGTCCAACTTGCCAACGGGCGAGTTGGTCATCTTGATCCAGCCAACTCGCCCGTTCGGTGAGTTGGGCGTGTCTAACTGCCGAATGGACGAGTTGGTTGAGCCATGCCGTCCAACTCGCCGAACGGGCGAGTTGGTCGGTCTGTGCGGTCTAACTCGCCTGTTCGGTGAGTTGGGTGGTCTGTGATGTCCAACTCACCCGTTCAGCAGTTGGACTGGTCCAACTCGCCGAAAGGGCGAGTTGTCGGCCTGCATTGGCCAACTCACCCATTTGGCGAGTTGGTCGGTTCTTGTGGTTCGATGAGCCCGTTCGACGAGTTGGACGTCTTGCCCGTCCAACTTATCCATCCAGAGAGTTAGATGATCGAGTCTTCTAGTCGTTCCGTCGTATTGCCATTCGGGGATATGTTTACCCGAGATCTTAAGACAGACTCTTCCTGATGGCTCATCTATGCTTCATGGTCAGCCAAGATTTGACCTTAATTTTTCCCGTTTCCCTTTGTTTTTTGAGATATTGTCTCTTTCTTCCACAAAGGCGCATTTCCCGGTAGGTTTCCGTCTTAACCGATTTTGACCCCAATAATTGCCAGGGAGCATTGATTGCCATTAGATTTCATTTCTAGGATTTAGTCTAGGTTTGTTACTACTTTTCAAGTTACTAATTTTTCTATTTCTTTTTTTTTTCAGGTGCATGCAAAGACACACCAAAAGCAATAAAGGACAAGAACTCCTATCCTCTTACCGTGACAGACTCGAACGTACGATCCACAAAGAAAGACGACAAGCATCAATCGACAGCACCTACACCGCATCGACCGACACTTTTTTTTAACATAAGTTATAAGGTTTTATATTTATACTTATGTATTACCTATGTGAAAGGTGTTCAATACACTGCAAAGGCAAGGTGTGTACAAGGAGTTTTAGTTTATAGCTTTAGGGTTCATAGGGGGGAAGATTCATACTTCCTTAGGGAGATTTGTATTTGAACCCTAGTATTTTATTTATGCATTATATTCAGACTATTATCCTTTCTTTAGTTACGTCTGAGTAGTCATCAACTAGATTTAGGGTTGAATGACAGCAATCATGGATTAGCCCAAAAATGGGATTGCTAGGTGAAGTTAATAGCCATCAATTTAGTTGTGCTTAATGCTTGGATTCTAAAGTAGCTAACTAGGATCTCGAAAGTAGGACATGGAAAACTACGAGAGTAGGTTATGTGCCATAATAGACTCCATTGAACTAGGCTGTTAGGCGGATGCGAGAGCTGGTCTAATAAGTCTGGTGGACTTATCAAATCTCGTCCACACTTCATTCTGATTTCACCGTCGATCGACATTCGGCCTTAGCCGTTGATCGATGGTCTTTCTTTTTGCTCGCATACGAGAGTTGGAGTTAAAAGGGTCAGAATAGTTAATAGTTGAGTTCTAGAATATTTACATTTTTGTGCTTCCTATTCCCTATAATCGATAAAGCTCGAAACCCTAGATATAGCATAATTACATTTACATATAGTTAGTTTATTTGCATGTTTCCATATTTGCATCATTAGCATATTTCCATATTGCATCTCTACTTCTGCTAAGGAATATTTCCATAATTAATTGTTTGTCAATAAAATATATATTCACCTAGCTTAACCTTTAGAAATAAGAAATCTATTGTGTGTCATTGCTCTATGTGGATTTGATCTCTAAGTAATACATTTGTTCTCTTTTGGCAAGCGTATTATTTGTGTGTTAAGACTAAGGTTAATTTGACAGTGATTTTTGATTAGATACCCTGTTAGAACAATAAAATACACACCACGTCACTCTCTCTGGAGCTATGGCAGTGCTGGATCGGTTAAACTCCAAAGGTCTGAATGTGAATGTGCAATGTCCAATTTTTAGGCAAGCACCTGAAACTATCAACCATGTCCTGTTCAGATGTTCCGACGCAAAGAGTTTTTGGTCTCTGACATCAGTACCGTTTTCACCAGCTGGATTCTCGGATTCACTTGAGTTGAACTTTCATCTTATCATTGCTTTGCTGGAAAACGTCGACTCGAACATAAATAGAGCATTGCCATGGTTTCTATGGAACATATGGAAAAGGAGGAAAGCTATTATGTAAGTTGATACACAAGACTCTTTGACAGTTAATAGAGCACAAGAAGAAGCTTCAATGAGGTTTGTTGTTAATAAGAACTTTGTGACTGGAGCAACATGGAACTGAACATGCAATACGCATGACGTTTTGGATCCTCCTTTGGCAGGGACCTTGAAGTGTAATATGCACACTATAGTACCTCGGTGGTGCGGCTTGGATTGCAAGAGATCATGCAGGAGATGTACGGTTTCATGCAAGAGAGTCCTTTACTTCTTTTCCAAGCAGAAACGTCGCTGAACTT
The DNA here is from genome assembly GCA_905132765.1 of Moricandia arvensis. Classification (NCBI taxonomy): domain Eukaryota; kingdom Viridiplantae; phylum Streptophyta; class Magnoliopsida; order Brassicales; family Brassicaceae; genus Moricandia; species Moricandia arvensis. Next base: position 7,207 of record CAJHQP010004253.1, on the reverse strand, counting down.
CGAGGTATAATATGGGCTTTGAAAAGTGCAAGAGACCTTAGGTTAACGGAGTTGATACTTGCGTCTGACCATCATGATACAATTGATCTAGTGTTGAACCCGGAACATTGGCCTCGATACACGTATCTACTCGAACAAATATCCAGACATCAAAGTTATTTTAACTCAATAAAGTTTGAAGTGGAGAAGGTGGAGTGCAACCTGATTGCTAGGTATATTGCAAAGAATGTGACGCGTGATGGAAGATTCCAATCATAACTCGTTTTAGGAGGGCGAGTTTGGCTCCATTAGCGACTTCACCGAGAGGCTACCGGAGGTTAGATCCTTTTCTTTAGGATTTTAGTTGACATTTTCGGGTTGGAGTTTTATCTTTCACTCTTAGGTGTTATGTGCATGGTTTTTACTCATCGAAACTTTGTGTTCTCATTCAGACGTTTTAGAAAAAGGTATAGGACGATACAAAAACCGAGTGGACAGATTTAATATTTTCAATAAAATGAGAAAATAAAAATATTTTGGAGACTAGTTACAACAAGAAAAAGATATAAATATTTATATATATATTTGGAGACGTAGACCTAAACCTAAGCAAGAAAGAAAGCACGCATACATGATACAAACATTAGAAATAAAAATAAGAAAAATTTGGATTTACGATCTATTTCCCCTGAGAACTTTCATATAGCACCAGTTATCCACAAAGTTAGGCCCTCGTTCTATATATCCATGATATGAAAGTTAATAACTCGTTTCCTCCTCAATCAAAACTTCTATATCTATTTATCCCTACTACAATACATCGAAATCTATTAACACATAAACCACAATTAACTATGGTTTTCTGTATACCAAAACGTTATTAACCATTAAACGCCAATCACACCAAAAGTTAACCGAAAGAAACCAACTAGATTACAATAATTAAACCTAATCCAACATAATCCACATGATCGTCGACCAAAAAACCAAAATCCCCAAATCTAAAAAAATCTCACGATGAACCCTAATTCGGCGAGAGGAGAAATAAAAATCAGAAGACCCGAAGCTCTTAGGTTTGTTTCTGATGGAATTTGACGAGGATTCTGATGGAAAAAAATCGTGGTGAAAGAAACGATTACAACATTGAGCAAGCTCTACTTGACTTCAATGGTGAATCACCAATTCGCCACAACGTCTATCCTGACACAGAGAGTGGCGATGAGGAAGAAGAAGTCCAAAGAACAGTGAGAAAGCGTAACAACATCGTTAGAGGCGAAGGAAAATTGTTTGAAGGAAAAGTTTTCAGCACTGGTTTAGCTTTTAAGGAACAGCACTATGTTTGAACAGCACTATGTTTGAAGCTGTTCTCGACTATGCTCTGAAAACAAGCTGAAATCTCAAACAATACAAGTATGACAAAGATAAGATTGGCTATATTTGTGTTGGCGATGGATGTTCATGGCGGATCTACTGTTTCACAACGGGGAAGACATTCCTGTGGCAAGTTAATGTCTTTAAGAATGTCCATAGTTGTGTTCCTAATGGTTGCTGTGAGATGATCAAAGTTCCGGTCATTGATCGCTTGTTTGTCGACAAAATTCGAGAAGAACCAGAATACTTTATGCCAATGAAGATCGAGGAACTAATCATGGAGAGGTGGAAAATCAATGTGTCTAGACCTCAGTGTCAAGCTGCGAGGAATAAGGCAGTGAGATGGATTGAGAGAGAGTATGATGAACAGTTTGCGCGTCATCGTGATTATGTTAAGGAGATAGAAGAGTTGAATCCCAACTCTTCTGTGGAGCTTGAGTGTGTTCAGGATGAGAAAGGTTTAGATTTATTCAATAGATTCTAGGTCTGTTTCGACATACTTAGAAGAACTTGGAAAGATACTTGTAGGCCAATTGTTGGAGTGGATGGGTGCTTCTTAAAATCGAAGATGAAAAGGATGTTATTGGCAGCTCTAGGTCAAGATGCGGATAATGCAATATATCTTATTGCTTGGGCTGTTGTGCAAGTAGAAACACACAGATAATTGGTTGTGGTTTGTGAAGAAGATAAAATATGATTTGAGTCTGCTTAATGGTGAAGGATTTATCATGGTCTCGGATAGGCAAAAAAAGATTATTCAAAGCTGTTCAAACTGAGCTGCCAGGAATATAGCATAGGATGTGTGTGAGGCATATATATACAAACGTGAAGGGGAAGCATGGAAAAAAACAGACTTGAAGCTTCATATATGGAATCTCGTGGAGCTACAATGAGCCACAATATAGGGAGAACTTGGACAAGATATTCAACTATGATTCACAAATTTATGAAGATTTGTTGAAGATAAATCCCAAGTCTTGGTCTAGAGCATTCTTTAAGCTTGGAAACTACTGCGAAGATGTTGAGAATAATTCCACAGAATCATGGAACAACACAATTCTAAGGCTAGAGAGAAGCCATATGTCCCTATGCAAAAGATGATTGCTCGACAATCAATGGTCCGCATCGCAAAGATAGATGTCAAGGCTTCGGATCACAAAAGCTTGTGTACTCCTTACGTGATTGAGTACTTAGAAGAGGAGTTAGAGAAAGCATCGGAGTGTGTGGTGCATAGAAGCACAAATAACACATTTGACGCAAGACTTGGTGGGTGCTCATACCGTGTCAATTTGGACACTAGAAGCTGCACTTGTAGGAGGTGGGACATCACTGGAATTCTGTGTGAGCATGCGGAGTCATTTTAAGCAAGAAGCTTGAGGTTCAAGATTATGTGTGTCATTGGTTTAGGACAACTATGTGGAGGAGGACTTATGTTGAATGTATAATCCCGCTTAGAGGTGCAGAGTTTTGGCCTGTGGGCGAGGAACCAAAAGTGCATCAAGCTCCGGAGCCACCACAACATGGCCGTAAGAAAGGTGAAAAAGATGGAAAGAGCGGAAAGAACAGTAAAAAGCGGAAGAAAGGAATAAATGACTCTCCAACAAAGAAACAACCCAAATTGTTGAAGAGGACAATGCATTGTAGTCAATGTGGTCAAGCCAACCACAACTCTCGATTTCACAAGAAAGAAAAACAGGTTACTCTATCTTTTTTGGTGCTTATTGTCTTGTATTTGTAATTGTGTGATGGTCTTATGGTATGTTAATGTCGCAGGCTTCTCAGTGTGAGTCTTCACAGGGCGAAGAATGATATGTTTGTGTTGGTGTTATGGTGGATAGGTTAGCTCTGTCGGTTTTTCAATTTGTTGAGCTACCAGGCATTATATCGGTTTTTTTTTCTTGCAATGTAAAAGAGCTACTTGTTAGAGCTACTTGTTATGGTTTATGGAATCAAAAGCTACTTATAATGTTTTTTGTTTCTTCATATATGATCAAATTACTATGAGACTGATAACAAATGAAAGAAACACAACAAATGATAGAAACATAACAATGTCATTAGAAATATAACTCATGTCTAGTTGAAACACAACTCATGTCTAGACACTTGACATAACAAAAACAAACACATATCAAGTGGCCAAATCGGAAACCATAACACAAGAGTCCTAGCCTATTATTTTAACTAAACCGATCAACATACATCCAATGACTCCACCTAGCCTATTAATTTAACCAAACCGGTCATCAACATACATCCAATGACTCCACCAATCATCATTTTCTTCATGTTTGCCTTCGATTCCATCAAAGAATCTTCAACCCTCTCAAAAATCTCTTTATCTAGCTTCATTTGCAAACCCTCAAACAACATCTTCTCAAGCTCCTCTCTACTTTGATTTATCTCTTTCACGACTTGTTCGATTTTTCTTACTTTAGCATCCAATTTGTCTATCTCATTTAGAAAAGCCTCATCCACCCATTTGAAAATGTGATTGTCATTTTCAAGCTATAAAAGAAGTTTATCTAGATTAAAAACCATTGACAATCACAAATCACATAAACATTGCAAAAAATAATTACATTACCTTGTGTGTTGCAGAATAAGAACAACGATAATATATCCGGTACGGATTGAAGTCAGATTTTGAAATCTTTTCTACAATTGCAACCCCACACCAACATTGGCTCGGCACTCCCACGACTCTACCTCTTCCTCGCCGAGATGATGCAGCAGTCGAATCTTCAGTTAGATTGCTCATGGTGAAAGATGGATTCTGACAAAGGTAATGAAGAAATGTAATGGAAATTCTTTGACTTACACAAGATTTGTGAAAATCGATTTTCAATTTCGATTTTTAGGGTTTCTCGGGTTCTCTAAGCAGATTTGAGAATTTTTAGGAAAGAAGAAGCATTTACCCGACTTTAATGGGTCCGATTTACTCTGTTCCAACTTTTTATTCGGTTTACGGTCTAATATAGACGTGGTTTGGTTAGTGGTTTCGGTTGTAAACCAAACTAATCAGAATTGGGGGTAAATAGATTTTGAAGTTTTGATTGAGGCGGCAACGGGTTATTAACTTTCATCCCATGGATATATAGAACGAGGGCTTAACTTTGTGGATAACTAGTGCTATATGAAAGTTTTCAGGGGGAAATAGATTCTCAACCCGAAAAATTTACTCAAACAATACACATTTTAGGACATATTATCAGAACCATACAATTTTATTTATTACTGTCATTTTCTTAATATCCAGTGTGCCCTTTTTTACGTTGTGAGAAAAAACGTATTTGCAAAAATGTCATTATTTTTTTAATGCCACGTAAACAAAAAACGACGACATGTAGGAATGCGCTAACGTGTATTAATGAACTCAGCCGTAAAGAGCTACAAAATTCGTTACGACTGAGTTATGGTTATGTTGCGGATGAGTTAAACAACACGATTGACTTATGAGAAATTGGCTGACTTACGAAAATAAGTCAGCCGTCAGTGATGGATGGTTTACAGAAATATGGTTGATTATGGGATAACGGCTAGCTTACAAACACAAGCTAGGCTGACTTATACATCAGCATGCTGATTTATCAAATTCGGCTAAGTTATAGTTAAGAAACGGCTGAGTTATGTTTCGCTGACTGATTTAATGATCATCGCTTGGCTTAGTTATTAAATTTACGACTGACTTATGGGAGGTTATTACGGGGGAGTTATATTTTATCAGCCGTAATTTTCTGGATTAACAGTAAACTCAGCTTAGTTACGACTGACTTATTAACGAAAAATTAATTACTAGAATAACATTCATTTGATGGTTGATTTATATGATGATACGACTGACTTATGATTTTCCATCCTAGGTACCGTTGATTTATTAGCAAAAGATGAATTACTGAAATAGTATTCATGTTTCGGCTGACTTACGTTGTACTTGATGACTGGTTTATTTATGTTGAGTTATGTGTTCATTTGGCGGCTGGCTTACCGATTTTCCAGATCATCATCCATGTCATCAGCTCTTCTTTGCCATTTCATTACTAACATAACAACAATAAAATTAGAGTTTGTGTTATAGACACCGTATCTTATTCTTCATCTTCTTTATTTATATTCTTCATCTTATTATTCATCTTTCTCTAAAATCTTATAGATCCGGTAATTATTGTAAAGTGGAAGGAGAAAAAAGCCAAAGTAGGCAAAGGTTCATCATCCAAAATTATTTTGAATCCAGAATCCAAAAGAGAAACTAAAAAGACAAGTTTAGAGATTATGAATCAAGAGACATATCAGTCACATAAACAACATAGATCTAAGAAGTGAAAATCTTAAACAGATCTGATGCCGTCCTCGTCGTCTTCGTCTTCGATGGTGGTTGATTAAAGAAGAAGCTTCCTCTGCTTCACCCGACCACTGTGGAAACATCTCTTCGACATCTTCCTTCATAATCATTTTCCTCACAGGTACCTACAACAATAAGTTATAACTCAGCCATCAAATTACTAATAACTCAGCCATCAAATATATCATAACTTAGCCATCAAATAAATCATACATCATTCATCAAATAAATCATAACTCATCCATCATAAATAAGATAACTCAGCCATCAAATAACTCATGTATCAAATAAATATAACTCAGCCATCAAATAAATCATAACTCAACAATCAAATATAGCATAACTCAGCCATCAAATAACTCATAATTCAGCCATCAAATAACTCATAACTCAGCCATCAAATAACTCATAACTCAGCCACCAAATAACTCATAACTCAGCCACAAATGCGAAAAAAAACTCAAAGTAAAGCATTGAAACATACCAAAGAAGACGATTGCGGAGACAATGCTTGCAGAGAACACGATTACGGACGATTGGATAGAAGAAAATTTCGTAGAAGACGATTTCAAAGAAGATTTACGATGAAAACAACGATTGTGTTTAATCGCGAAGGAAATTTTAAGTTAAACGTTGTTTCATTGCCTTCTTACTCTTTGAATCACAATTATTAGTGACATGGATTCTTATTAATGAGATATATTATAGTTATTGGTGACATGGATTTGTTAATAATTTTAATCATTTTTAATATAAGTTCAGTTAAAAAAATTAACCAACGGTGATTATTGTAACGTTATAGGAGTCTACAAACATTCTAGTAATTTTTAAAAGATGTATGTTATTCTACTCATATAACAACTTTTCTATGCTATTCTAGTAATTTTCTCTAAAAACAAAGCACAAGTAAAACATCCAAACTCAAAATCTAGTTTTAAAGATTTCAGTCAAAAATACCATAACATCTGGGTTTAGTGATTGTTATTTAGGGTTTAGTATTTACGGGATGAAATTGAGTTTATAAAATTTTATAAAGGTCTCATAAACTATTTTTAAACATTTATAAATGATTTATGAGGGTTAAAGCATTAATGAAAATGGTTATCTTTTAAATGTAGATTTGGAAAATAATATCAAATTTGGTAAAACTGAAATTTTCTAATAACCAATCATATATAATATTTATTTTTTCAAGACATTTATATAAAATACTCTTTGGTAAATACAATAATTAGGTAAAAAGTGTTTTCCAACTGATTTACAAAAAAAAAAAAAAAGTGTTTTCAACCGTGTTGATCAATATATAATTTTTTTTATAGTGGAGATTCATATATACACCAGAAAACAAAAACTTCGAAACCGTATACCAATTTTACTCTTTACATAATAATAATAACAATGTTGTTGTCCGATGGGTCACCTATTTCTTAGACCTTGAAAGCAAATATGCTATGAAAGATCGAACCATGATAAGAATATCCGATGGTTTTCTAGTTACTCACAAAGTATCTCTGT
>CAJHQP010004252.1:0-57574 GCA_905132765.1 Moricandia arvensis | reverse complement strand
TTTTACCTTTTTGGTTTTTATATGAAGGATTTTTAACGTTAAAACCCCTCAATTAAGTTTGTTTTGGTTAAAAACCCCCAAACTAAGTATTTAACGGAAAAAACCCCAAACTATCTTTTTTAATGGATTAAACCTCATGTCTACAGTTCCGGTCAAAATGACCACTACTACTGGTAAATCTTTAATTTAGAGGTTTTTACACTAAATAGATATAGTTAAGAGGTTTTACCCCTAAAAATTTTAAAAATCCAAAAATAGACTATAATATAACAAAACATTTTGTACAAATAGACTCAGCGGAATTTTAGGGGTAGTGCTTATTGGCCAAAACATTCCCCACACATTATATAAGTGTGTACGTTTGTTGTGTTTTTTTTGTTGTAGAAAAACCATAAACAAGTAAGTTATTTACAAGCAAACACTAAAGAACTGAATAAAACCAGAATTTAGGGGTGGGCGTTCGGGTACCCATTCGGGTTCGGTTCAGATCTATTCGGGTTTCTGGTTTTCGGGTTCACAAATTTTAGCTCCATTCGAATATTTCTAAATTTCGGTTCGGGTTCAGTTCGGATCTTTGCGGGTTCGGTTCGGGTTTGGATAACCCATTTAAATTATTTTTAAAATTTTAAAAATGATTATATACTTTAAATTTCTAAAAATTTATAAACAAAATAATATATTACAAATAATTGAATAACATAAGTCAAAATACCTAAAATTAACATAGAAATTAGTTTGATTTGAATATTTGGATTGTGAATCAATAATTCTTTTAAGTTATTTTGATGTTTTGAGTGTACTTTAAAAAATTTAGATATGTATATTTGATTATTTACATATATTTACAAGTATTTTGAACAACTTCAAAGTATTTTATATATATTGAATGTTTTTATATACATTAAACCTAAAAATAATTAATATATATAGGTATATAAATCTCTTTCGGATATATTCGGGTACCCGAAATACTTCGGTTCGGGTCGGGTTCGGTTTCGGTTCTTTAAATACCAAAATTTTGAACCCATTCGGATATTGAATCAATTTTGTTTCAGAGTCGATACTACTTTTTCGGATCGGGTTCGGTTCGGTTCTTCGGATCGGGTTTTGTGCCCAGCCCTACCAGAATTGATCTAAGAAAACTTTGTTCATTTGATGATTCAAAAAGCACTAACTCCAACTGTATATCTTTGTTGATATCATCATTCTATGCCTTATGTACTTTTTAGAGTTGGAGTTAGTGATTTTTGAATCAACAAATGGACAAGACTTGTTTAGATCAATTTTGATTTTATTCGGTTCTTTATTCAGTGCTTGTAAATAATTTGCTTGTTTATGGCTTTCATACAACAAAAAAAAAACACAACAAAAGAACACACTTATATAATGTGTGGGGAATGTTTGGCCAATAAGCACTACCCCTGAAATTTCGTTGAGTCTATTTTTACAAAAAATTTTGTTTATTATAGTCTATTTTTTTGGATTTTTAAATTTTTAGTGGTAAAACTCCTTAACTATATCTATTTAGTGTAAAACCCCCCCCAAATTAAAGATTTACCAGTAGTAGTGGTCATTTTGACCGGAACTGTAGACATGGGGTTTAATCCATTAAAAAAAATAGTTTGGGGGTTTTTTCCGTTAAATACTTAGTTTGGGGGTTTTAACCAAAACAAACTTAATTGAGGGGTTTAACGTTAAAATCCTTATATGAACATCTATAGCTAAGAAACTACACGGTTTATATTTCACTAAATTGTTTTAATATTCTTTGTGATTATTTGGTTTTGACAGGAGTTTTGACTGATTGACAAGAAAGAACTCGCTCCTCTACAAGAACTCACAGAATCTATCATTTCACCTTATTGAGCAAAGACAAGATTTCTCAGATTAAAAAAAAAACTAAACTAATTAATTAATGGTAAATTGTTTTTAATTAATTAAACTCTTTGTATTGTTTCAAGTTTTTCTTAATCATCTGTAACATTTAAGAATCCACAATGTAAAAAAGATTGATCTCTAGTCCATGACTACCATTTATTCATGTGAAATGAAAGACCTTATGTTTTTGAAGATAAAGGCACGAAGTACGGTTAGAAATTTTGACATTATCACTGGGAATCATGTTTCGAATGAGTTCTTCCTTGACATTGCAAACTAAAAACATTGGGTATATACGCTCGATGTTGCTCGACTAGATGTTGCTTCCACCATACTCAAAACTCTTGAATATATATGATATTCATGTAGGTCACAGGGGAAGCTGAATATACCGATGATACCCCAGGGCCTCCTAATACCTTGCATGCTGCCTTGAATATATACGTTCGCTCTTGCGGTTGCCAGAATTGGTCACCGATCGGTCTTGCGTCGTGTCCTTTTTCCAGTATTGTATCAACTCCGCCCACACCGTCTCGTTAATCGATTTCAGTGTCTTTCCTTTGATCCACTTCTGCTTCCACTCATAGATTTGCTTCCCATAATTATCCATGACTTTGTGGTTGAAGTGGTGACGGATGAAGCCTGTCTGATCAGAATTCCAGTTGAATTCTTGCTGAAAAAATACACAATTAGTATAAAAATTATGTTAAAAATTAAAAAATAAGTGAAAAAATTAAAATTTACCGCAAACTGACGGAACCACATTTCTCGATCCTCAGAAGGGAAGCTGGTGAAGGTAGGATAACCCTTCTAGAGGGTCGAGTACATCATCCGGTTGATGAATGTGCTGATCCCGTTCCCCGATCGATCGAACCTAAGATAAGAGAAAAAATAGGAATGAAAAAACATAATGAAATAAAATTTAAAATAAAATTTTTTTTACCAAGTTTGGTGTCGGCCTTGTGGATACGGAGTGAGAACGAGAAGATGCTCTCGACCCGGCTGCTGAACCAACTGTTCAACAGTCATGATTCCCGGAACAACCGGAGGAACGAGAGGGTGACCATACTCGTCTGCAGCTTGGTTCAGAGACGCTGAAGAAGTTCGAGAGCGGGAGGACGAACCACTACGACCTCGTGGTACAGAACGGCGAAGTGTAGTTTGGTTCTCGCTATTAGACCTATTTGTAAAACAAAGTTTTACAAATAGTTTTTAAAAAAGACAAATATAAATATAAGAATCTAAAAGTAGATTTAATATACAAATGATGTTTTACAAATAAATATAAAAATCATTTTATAACTATAAAAAACTTTTTATAAATATACAAATCGTTTTATAACTATAAAAAACGTTTTATATATATAAAAAACGTTTTAAAAATATTAAAAACATTTTATAAATATAAAAATCGTTTTATAACTATTAAAAACGTTTTATAAATATAAAAATCGTTTTATAACTAAAAAAACATTTTATATATATCAAAAACGTTTTAAAAATATTAAAAACGTTTTATAAATAGAAAAATCGTTTTATAACTATTAAAAACGTTTTATAAATATAAAAATCGTTTTATAACTATAAAAAACATTTTATATATATAAAAAACGTTTTAAAAATATTAAAAACGTTTTATAAATATAAAAATCGTTTTATGACTATTAAAAATGTTTTATAAATATAAAAATCGTTTTATAAGTATTAAAACGTTTTATAAATATAAAAATCGTTTTATAAGTATTAAAAACGTTTTATAAATATTAAAAACGTTTTATAAATATTATAAAACGTTTTATAAATATTAATAACGTTTTATAAATATTAAAAAACGTTTTAAACGTTTTTTTTACCCTAAAAAATAGAGTTATAAACCTAACAATCCACAATCCAAACAATCCTAACAATCTAATCTTAAATCCTAACAATCCTAACAATCCTAAATCCTAACAACCCTAACAATCCTAAATCCTAAAATTCTAAATCCAAAAACAACAATTTACCAAACCTAAAATCATCAATTTCATCCAAAAACTTAACAAAAATAACCAAAAAGAGTGGGATAATGATCTTACATGTTTAGGGATAGGTTTTGGGGAGAAATGGAGAAGATCGACCGGAAATAATGGAGGAAATCAGAAGAGCTTCGCCGGAATTCGAGAGAGAGATAAGAGAAATGGGGAAGAAGAAAGGTCTCGGGTAAATAGACACGAAAATTTTCGAGGTAATAGGTCGTCGGAATTTCCTCGGAATTTGTAAACTTGATTTTTGCGAAATTTTTTGGCGGTTCTGTTTCCCGTGAAATGGAATTTCCGAGGAAATTCCGACGAATAGAAAAACATTCGTCGGAATTTCCTCGGAAAATCCATAAATCGGACAAAATATCATAATCTGTGCAGAGCATATTCCTTTTCCTCAAAATTTCCTCGGAATATTCCGAGGAAATTCCGAGGAAATGGGAATATGCTCTGCATGTCCCCTTATTGGATAATCATATTTCATTTTTCTTGGAATTTCTTCGGAATATTCCGAGGAAATTCCGAGGAAAACATATTTTAGGGTTTGGAAACATCAAATTTGTGAACCCTAGTTCATTTGTTACACAATTTCAAAGTTGTCCAATGCATAACATTGAGAATCCTATCTAAAGATGGGATAAAATATTAATTACAAAAAATCGAAATCGATTACAAGTATTGTCCTTCCCGTTTATTAAATTGTATAAGTGTTTCTCTTGAAGTGTATGTATTTCGTTCATACAATCGGAAAACTGTTTATTATTTGAAAATAAACTAACATTTGAACTGAAAATCAATTTAAGACACTTAGGAAAGGTTTTGTGGTTGTATGTTTTTCATTTCTAACCGTAGAACGACGTTTTCGGTTCAAAATATCCCTTTTCGTCGGAATTTCCTCGATATTTTCCGAGGAAATTCCAACGAAATTGTCCATGTCCCCTGAATTTCCTCGGAAATAACCGAGAAAATTTTGAGGAAATGGTTGCCCCTAAACCTAAACCCCAAATCCGAAATGTACAAATGTATTTTCCGAGGAAATTCCGAGGACTAACCCTTATTTCCTCGGAATTTCCTCGGTTTTATTAAAAAAAAACCGTGACATGGTTTCTATTCTGATTTCGAGTCATCACCAGATGAATCTGAATCTGAATCTTGGTGAAACTCTCCAATCACAGGTTCATCCTCTTCGTGAACAACAGCTTCCTCTCCAAAGTCGGTTAAATCGACTACCAACTCAGCGTTTGCTAAATCTTCAGCTGCATTTAAGTTTCCGGATGTGCTTGGTTGTAGTGGGTCTTGATCAAAATTTCCCTGAACTCGCCCTCTCTAGTTGAGTGATGTAACAGTGACCCGTTCCTAACCCGAGGATACTTGATATAGCAAACCTGTAAAATATTACAAATTTATATGTAAATTAGTAATCGTAATATACAGACGAATAAATCATTATGAATAAATTGACATATATATAATTACCTGATCGGCTTGCGAAGCAAGAATGAAAGGATCATAATATTGCAGCTTTCGTCGTGAATGTACTGATGTAACACCAAATGCATCTGTTCTCACGCCTCAATCTGCAGTGTTATCGTACCAATCACAATAGAAAACCGTACACCGCAATCCAACCATGCCCGAATACTTGATTTCCAAAATTTCGCATATATTCCCGTAGTACACATCATCTCCAGAAGCATACGAGACACCAGCATCATAAGTTGTACTTGAACGTCTCCTCTTTTGAGTTGTGAATGCATATCCTCGAGTACAAAATCTCGGTTATGACTTCACAACATGTTGTGGTCCACACACCATCTCGCGTATCCAATCGTCAAATGTTTCACCTCTGGCAATTGCAGCATACACCTATTAATAGAAAATATGTTATAGCAATATTCTGAGGATTATGATAACATGTGATTAATATTACGAGGGTTAAAGTACTCACATAACCAAGCATCCAAGCAACAAATTCTCTCTGCTCCAGTTCTTCAAGTTCCTCTTATGTGGCGTGTCTATGAGTGAACCGCTTTTCAGCCATGAAAATCCTGTACACATAAATGAAATTAATTAAGATTTAAATTACAACTTGTAAAAATAATAATTGTTAAACATATTTATATATGTACCTCTCATATTGAAGAATTTCTTCGCATTTGGTGAGTAGATATGTTTGCAAATGACTGTGCTCCTGCTCAGTAAGTCGACGGTCCTTTGATTTTCCGCTGAGTCGTTTGACATCTGTGAAGATGTTTGGAACCGTAACATAATATGTTGCCTTTTCGCCTCTATCATCATGCCGAGCATGTTTTCGGTTTTTTGTCTGCACTTCTTCTGGAAAGTAGTACTCAACAAAGTTTGAAGTTTCTTCGTTGATCATCTGTGCGACAATAGATCCTTCCACCTTGCTTAAATTCTTGACCTTCTTCTTTAGATGAAACATATACCGCTCGTAAACATACATCCATCTATACTGCACAGGACCACCAAGTTCCAATTCTCTTGCCAAATGAATAACAAGATGCTCCATAACATCAAAAAATGATGGAGGAAATATCTTCTCGAGGTTGCACTGGATCACATGTATGTTAGACTTCAAGTTTTGGATACCTTTTGGAGTCAGTGATCTCGTGCATAAATCGCGGAAAAAACACTTATCCCTGCAATTGCTTCATGAACATTTCGTGGTAATAGTCCCGAGAAGGCAAACGGAAGGAGGCGCTGCATCATTACATGGCAATCGTGACTCTTCAAGCCGATAAACTTTCCTTCTCTTCTGTCAACACAGTTACGCAAATTAGATGCGTAACCATCTAGAAATTCCACATCGTTTGAAATCCAATCAAAGATCGCATCTTTTGCCGCTGCATCCAGTCGGTATATGGGAGCAGGAGCCCTACCATTCTCATCAACAGGAAGTTCGGAACGAGCACATATATCGACTAAATCAAGTCTTGACATCAAATTATCTTTTGTTTTACCTTGGACGTTAAGGATCGTGTTCATGATATTGTCAAAAAAGTTCTTCTCAATATGCATGACATCTAAATTATACCGCAGCAGATGATCCTTCCAGTATGGTAGATCCTAGAAAATACTCTTTTTGTGCCAATTATGTAGTTCTCCAACACCATCTACTGGATAATGCACATGTCCACCAATGTCTGACGTCCTTTCTGCACCAAAATCTCTTAACTGTCACTACAAGAAATATCGGTATTAGTAGCACCCGAAAAACGCTATGGTAGGGTTTTCGTAGCGTTTCGAAGAACGCCGTGACAGCCGCAGCTATGGTAGACCCCCCTCCTATTGTAGCGTATTTTTGTGTGCTATAATAACTAGAGATATTGTAGCGTTTAAGTTTTGTTATATTAAAATATTTTAATAACACTATAATTTTGCTGTTATACGGTTTTGTATGGCTTTTTTCTTTTACCATAACATAATTTATAATAATAGAGATATAACGCTATAATAAAAAATCAAATAATTAAAAATATTAAATTGATTTATTAAAATTTAATTAATTAAAAATAAAACAGTAAATTAATTCATAAATAAAAATTAAATTGTATTAATTAAAATCAGTATACAAATAATTAAAGAATACATTAAACCATAAACAAATTAAAAACATTATACCAAACCATAATTAACCTAAGGATTACACACAAACCCGGTTTAGAAATTAAAAAAAAAACTAAACCAGTTTAACCAATAAAAAAAAATCCTATCTCAGCAGCCGTCAAGTGCATCAGTTCCAGAGCCTCCGCCTCCACTTTGTAACTCTGCTCATCCGCCTCCAGCCTCAACTTTGTAAAACTAATCATCCACCTCAAGCCTCTGTTCTTACTCCAGCCTCTAGAGCCTATATTCTTTTACACCAGTCGCATTGCTCCTCTGATTCTTCTTCACTTGTCCAATTCTTCAGCCTGAACAGAAATCAAATCCACAAAGAGGAGAGAAGATGAGAAAGTAGTTAATTTTAGATCTAAAAATCACCATCGATACAGAGGGGATTCATTACCATTGACATAGCTGAAGGATTTCGGCTGATATCTCGCGTGGTTAGAGAAACATGGAACCGTCGAGAGTAAGAAGAGAGAGAGTCGGAGAAGAGATGTATGGAGATTAAGAGAGTCGAAGAGGAGACACTAAGAGGAGCCGTGGAGAGAGAGAGAGAAGAGCCTCCCGTGTGGAATGATGCAGGAGGGAGAGAAGATAGATCTAGATCTTGTTTGGAGAGAGAGAAGAGAGTGGGTTGTATTTTCCTGTAAGAGACTAAAGAGCGAGAGAAGTGTAATCCTTGAGTTAAAAAATTGACCAATAAGAAACAAGCATGAAAATTACCAAAAAGCTTCATTTCTGGCCATTCGATTGAGAGTTAATCTATGGCCAATATTGATCAATTAACTAAAACTCTTATTCCATTAAATAGTTATTTTAGTAATTGTGGTTATATTTTTGATTAATTGTTTATATAACAGTTAACTTACACATTTATAGTTATAAAAATAATGTTATAAGATTAACAAAATGAGTAGATATCACTTTTTATAAGCAATTTTATGTTAAACAAATCTAATACTAAAAGATTAATAAAATGATTGGTGCGTGAGTTTAGGATTTGGAATATAATGATTTGGGTTTTGAGTTAGGTTATGTATATAGTTTGACTTGAAAATTTAAATTTTGTATTATGAGTTTGAAAATATTAGATCTATGACTTTGTATGTAGGGTTTAAATTTGAGGTTTAGGGTTTAGAATTAAGATTTAGTGTTTGAGATTTAGATTATAAATTTAAGATTAAAACTTTAAAATGATTAAATTTTGAGTTTAAGTTCAAGATTGAAGTTATATTATGAAAAGATTGTAACTTTGAAATTTTTGTGTTAGGGGGTTTAAACCCTATAATATATATATATATATAATTTATTTAAATAGGCACTTTATAATTATAAATGATAATTTTTTAAACATAATCTTTATAAAATATCATTCTTCTCTTAATCATCCTTCTTAATGGAAATTTTAAAATCACAATCTTTGAAGTTTTTGTTTGAGTTTAGGGTTTAGGGTTTAGGGTTTAGGGTTTAGGGTATAGGGTTTGATTGAAATTTAAGTTTTGTGTTTGAGAAGTTATAAATTAAGACTAAAAAGATTAAATTTTGACTTTAAATTTAAGACCAAAGTTATTTAATAAAAAATAAAAAATTTAAAAGTTTATTTTAGAGTTTTGTTATTATTTTTTAAAATACACGATAGAAATAAACAAAAAAATTTATGAACACGAGAAAATCTCATTTGCTTGAAACAAAAGTATAATCACTTTTCACTTTCTTATGTTTAGATGGAACCTAAACAAATTTTTCAAGAAATTTCGATCATGTAAGATATTATTTTACAAATGGGACATAAGAAATAATATGTTTTATGACCTTTTGCACTAAGAATAAGAATATAATAAAATCCAGAACCACAAATAATGTCACTATGAAACTACGCTTATATTTGGTTATGGTTTCGTTAGGAGCACACAATCATAAGAAAAAAAAAGAGTTGCTCCTCATCTTCATCATCTGAACAAGTACCAGTATTCCAGTCCTCTTCATTGCAGACTCGGTGGTGGGTGGGTACAAGTGATAATGCATTCATGTCAATAAGTCCTGCTTCTGTTACTAGCAAACTGCATCATTATCCAATTGCTTAATAGTTGATAGTGAAGGCATGCTCCACAACAAGGATGTGTTGGGAAAATTACCCAATATTCTTCGTGAGATGAAGATGGGATTTAGACAACTAAGAGTTTAAGAAGAAGACTCTTAATATTTAGGAAAGGGATTTATTACAAAGATGAAATTTTAGGAAACTCTCTCTTACAAGTGTTTTTCTCTCGTGTTTTTCTTTTTGCTTTTCTTGATTTTTTACAAATGAACTAAACACCCCTATTTATACTAATGGAAAGGTAACTATTAAAAATTCTACACACTTCTTTCTCTACACACTTCCTTTTCTACACACTTCTTTTTCTACACACTTCTTCATCTTTCTCTACTTTCCACATACTTCTTTTTCTACACACTTCTTCATCTTTCTCCACTTTCCACATACTTCTTCTTCATGGGCTTTTAGTGGATCATACTTATACTAACCAATTTTATTATTTGGTTTTGGGCTAATGGAGGGAAAACCCAACAAATCTCCCCCTTCCCGACTTAGCCCAAAGTTGTCACGACACTGATACCTTGGCAGCAGTCTTCAAACTTTTTGATTGGCAATACCTTCGTCATAAAGTCTGCCCAATTTTCATCGGTGTGTACCTTGTCGAGATGTATGAGCTTCTCTTCAAGAACTTCTCGTATCCAATGATGCCGAATGTCGATGTGCTTTGAGCGAGAATGAAACGCTGGATTCTTTGCTAAGTCAATAGCACTTTGGTTGTCACATAGTAAGTTGTACTTGTCTTGCTTTACTCCCAACTCAAGTAAGAAGTTCTTCATCCATAACATCTCCTTGCATGCTTCCGTTGCTGCGATATACTCTGCTTCCGTGGTGGATAAGGGAACACACTTTTGTAGCTTTGATTGCCAGGAGACAGCTCCCCCTGCAAAGGTAATCACAAATCCTGAAGTTGATTTTCTCGAGTCTTTATCACCAGCCCAATCTGCATCGGTGTAACCGTTCAACTCAAGTTTTCCATTGCCAAAGCATAGACACCTCTTCGTTGTGCCTCGTAGATAGCGTAGGATCCATTTAACTGCTTTCCAATGCTCCTTTCCTGGATTTGCTAGAAAGCGACTCACAACTCCTACAGCATAGGCAATGTCGGGTCTGGTGCACACCATGGCATACATGAGACTGCCCACTGCTGATGCATATGGGGTAGTCTTCATTTCTTCTTTCTCCTTCTCACTTGTTGGACTTTGTTCTGAATTTAGCTTGAAAATGTCCAGCAAGTGGAGTATTTACCGGCTTTGCTTTGTGCATGTTGAATCTCTCCAACACCCTTTCAACATATCGTTCTTGGGACAACCATAAAAGTTTCTTTGGCCTGTCCCGAGTTATCTTCATTCCAAGAATCTGTTTAGCTTGCCCCAAATCTTTCATAGCAAAAAACTTTCCTAAGTCATTCTTCAATGCGGCTATCTTGTTGCGGTCTTGGCCCACAATCAGCATATCATCAACATAAAGCAATAATATGAGAAAGTCACCGCTTTCGTACCTCTTTATGAAAGTGCAATGATCATTCTTGGTTTTCTTGAAGGAAACCCTAAATGTTGACGAAATATGATGCACCTCCATTTGATTTCTCAGACATGGAGCATACATCAGTATGCACTAGATCAAGAATATGCTTCCTTCTCGTGGGTGTAGAAGATCTTCGGAAAGCGACTCTATGTTGTTTTCCGGCTAAGCAATGATGACATGGTGTGAGATACGTACCTCTCATATCAGGAATAAGTTTCTTGCGAGAAAGTATATTAAGACCTTTCTCACTCATATGCCCAAGTCTCCGGTGCCATGTATCCATGTCGTCGCTTGCAACATTAACTTCCTCCTTGCAAAGCTTGGCTTGTGTTACGTATAATGAGCCTTCTTTTCTTCCTCGAGCCATGATCAAACTCTCTTTGGTTAGCTTCCACTTGCCACTGCCAAAATGACTATCAAAACCGGCATCATCAAGCTTCCCTGTTGATATGAGATTGAGTCTCATATCGGGAATATGCCTCACATCCTTAAGAATTATCTTACATCCAGTGTTTGATGTAAGAATAACATCCCCCTTTCCAACGATCTTGCTTCTTCCTTGGTTTCCCATTTGAACATCACCAAAGTCACCACTTTGGTAGGTTGTGAAGAAGCTTCCATGAGGGGTGACGTGAAAAGAAGCACCAGAATCAACGATCCATGAGCTATCATCAGAGCTAAGATTACATTCTCCAACGAGATATAGGTCTTTGCTCTGGTCTTCAACAATGGTGGTAGTCTTGTCTTCATGCTTCTTCGGAGGATTGAACCGGTCTGGTTTAATATTACCTGCTTGTTGATCTTTCTTGAAAAACTGACACTCCGACTTCATGTGGTTCGGCTTGCCACAATAGTAGCAGGTTACTCTTGTTCGTGACTTGGATCTTCTTCGAGATTGGTCTCGTCCTCTGCTTCTGTTGTGAACACGAGTCTCCTCTCTACCTCTTCTATCAACAATGTTGGCTTCTTAATAAGAACTCGAGTCTCGTTCCTTCCTCCGGACTTCTTCATTTAGAAGGCTATCACTGACGGTGTCCATGGTAAGCTTTCCCTCCGGTGCTGAATTGCTTAGAGTGACAACTAGTGTGTCCCAACTCTCCGGTAGTGAACTAAGGAGTAAAAGGGCTTGCATTTCATCTTCAACCTTCATATCAACTTTGTTAAGCTGATTTACGAGTCCCTTGAAATTATTCAAGTGCTCCATCATGTTTTGGCCATCCTTGTACTCCAACTTTACTAACCGTCGGACAAGAAGAGCTTTGTTTCGAGGCGTTTTCTTTTGAATCATAGACTCAAGCTTTGTCCATAATTCATAAGCATTTGTATAGGTAGAGACATGTTCAAAGAGAGATCGGTCAATGTACTTACGGATTACAGCAACCGCCTTTCGGTTTAGTACTTCCCACGTTTTGTCATCCTTTCCTTCCGGCTTCTCCTCCATGATGATGGGTTCGTGTAAATCCTTACAATAAAGGTGGTCTTCCATCATCGGTTTCCAATAAGAGTAGTTGTCTGTCGTGAGTTTGAACATGTCACCTTCAATGGTAACGGTAGCCTCCATCTTGAATCACACGAGATCTTGAGGATATGTTTGAACCTTGCTCTGATACCACTTGTTGGGAAAATTACCCAATATTCTTCGTGAGATGAAGATGGGATTTAGACAACTAAGAGTTTAAGAAGAAGACTCTTAATATTTAGGAAAGGGATTTATTACAAAGATGAAATTTTAGGAAACTCTCTCTTACAAGTGTTTTTCTCTCTTGTTTTTCTTTTTGCTTTTCTTGATTTTTTACAAATGAACTAAACACCCCTATTTATACTAATGGAAAGGTAACTATTAAAAATTCTACACACTTCTTTCTCTACACACTTCCTTTTCTACACACTTCTTTTTCTACACACTTCTTCATCTTTCTCCACTTTCCACATACTTCTTTTTTTACACACTTCTTCATCTTTCTCCACTTTCCACATACTTCTTCTTCATGGGCTTTTAGTGGATCATACTTATACTAACCAATTTTATTATTTTGGTTTTGGGCTAATGGAGGGAAAACCCAACAGGATGCAAACAGGCAAAGTACACAGAGTTGATACGTGAATCGTTCAATGATGGATACACAACACGTCTTTCTACACCCTTCATTAGCTTACCTTGATCATCCCAGTTCTTCCTTGCACTGAATTAACATGTGGCTAGAAAAACAAAAATGAAAATCAGTTGATCGTCCATTTATTCGTTAACTATCCAACATTTTGATAAACAAAAAGACACCTCTTGGATAAGAACTTTGCTGCCTTGACATTAGAAAGGATTCTCTGGCCACTTACTGTATTTAATAAAGCTTTGTAGCCAATAAGAGCAAACATCAAATATTTGAGGAAGAGCATCAAATCGGACAGTTCCGATTACAAGACACAATCTCAAAGAGACAGAGAGTGATAATTGATTCCTAAAACAAAAGCACAAGAGAAAACGAGATTCATATGCGATGGTGAGCACAAAGAGTATTCAGTCACCTGCGAGCCAGCATCAACGCCAGTGATGGAGCTTATAAAATGCCCAGAAAGCGATCTGAAGTTGAGAAGAAGATGAAAGAGAGATCGCGGGAGGAGGAACGCCACTCCGGTGAAGACGGATCTGAGAAGCGATGGTGGTGTGTCAGTGAATGATCTGATCTTAGAATCAGTGAATGAAACAACTGAAGCAGAGCCATCTGATAAACCTACTACAATTGAACTTGATGATAGATCCCAATCAAGATAAAGACACATTGATGAACTGATTTTTTCACCAGCAACTTCTCTCAGAGAATAACCTGTTGCAAAGCATGGAACTTTAAACTCAGATTGTTTCAAGCATAAAACATTTACAAGCAACCAACTAAACATAAGTTAGATAAGTCATAAGACCAAACAACAAGTGTGTTCTGTTTCAAGCATAAAACTTTTAACTCAGATTACAAGCAACCAGTTAGATCGGTCTTAAGACCAAACCAACAAGTGTGTTCCTTTACTGCAATATCGATAAAGTTATTACCTTTGTCTTCAGTGTCATCAACCTTGTAAAGTCTCAAGCACCCATCAGCATCAGCTTGAGCAAGAGCCAAGCTTCCGCCTCCGTTGCCACCGCGGCTCCAAAGGATATCGAAGACTCCGGTGGTGTCGACTTTATGTACGAGATTTAACCGAGAGTGCTCGACGTCAAATAGATAGATAGAGCCAGATCGAGAAGGAAGATCTCCTTCTTAGAGTGTGTAAGTGGAAGCTGCAAGCAAGTTCGCGTAAGGCTCGTGAGGACAGAACTCTACTGCGTCTGCGTTTCCTTCCAGGTAGTAATGAGCTGCGTCCATGGCAACTCTCTCTGATGATTTCCCCGGCGGCTAAACGAAAAAGCAGAAGAATAAGGGCTAGTGAAAACGGACGACGTCGTGTCTAAATCAGACTGAATCGATTAATATTTATAGCAGACGATTAATGAAACTGCTCTGGTCAATCTTTTCTGTCTTCTTCAACCATTAGAAGACAATGGACGACGACGACACTGTTGCGATGTGAAGAGAGCGCGGAGGATTGAGTAGCGTAGACACGGCGGTGAGGCTCGAGAGTGGACAAGAGGTGCCACCGTGTTCAACTGCCGGTGAGTGGAGACCACAGAGTGGTGGTTGGAGCTTGAGATCGAGCAAAGGGGAAACGACGAGAGATAAAGAACTCTCTTTTTAAAAAAAAAAAAGAACAGATAAAAACCATAGCAAAAAGATAATTGTTGTTTTTTTTTACTCGGTAAGAAGTTAAAGGAAACGAAAAAATTGGCTTAAGTATTGGCTCCAAACTATTTTTTCAGCTATAGTAGTTGTTTTTGCTTTCCCGCTTAATGAAATTCTATCTTAGCGCGGATTTAGTGCTACGATATAATTGTGATCAGATTTTTGTATTTTCGATAGCAGTTAGTGAATTCGTGCTACCGCGAAGTGCTACCAATACTCATATTTCTTGTAGTGTATGTGTCAACAAATCTGCCCCACAAATTTCGGAGGTGGACTATCAAACACCTTCTTGTTCTTCGTAAACAAAGTTCTACTCCTACGATATGGATGATCAGGTGGTAGGAATCTCTTGTGACAGTCAAACCAACACGTTTTCCTTCCGTGTTTTAGTTGGAAAGCATTTGTGTTATCTTGACAATATGGACATGATAACCTTCCATGCATTGTCCATCCAGATAACATACCATATGCTAGAAAATCACTTATTGTCCACATAAGTAATGCCTGCATTTGAAAGTTTTCTTTACACGAAACATCGTATGTTTCAGCACCTTGAGCCCATAGTTTTTGCAACTCATATATTAGTGATTGAAGAAACACATCAAATGATCTCCTAGGATGTTCTAGCCCGGGAACGAGAATGGAGAGAAACAAAAACTCTCAGCGCAAGCACAAGTTTGGCGGTAAGTTGTATGGTGTAAGAATGACTGGCCATAGAGAATATTGTCTTCCATGCTTGCCTAATGGGTTAAAACCATCGGTATATAATCCAAGGTAGATATTTCTTCTCTCATATGCGAATTCTGGATATGTTGATTGGAAATTCTTCCAAGCTTTTGCATCTGAAAGATGTCTAATCTCACCATCTGTTGAATGCTCCGCATGCCATCTCATTGGTTGGGCTGTGCGTTCAGGCTGATACAACCTCTTCAACCTTTCTGTCAATGACAAATACCACATCCTTTTGTATGGCACTAGAACACTTCCACTAGTATCTCTATAACGAGCTTTGCCACAAAATTTGCACTGAAGCCGGTTCTCATCCGCCCTCCAATATATCATGCAGTTATCGATGCATACATCTATTACCTGATACGATAAACCAAGACCAGCAATGAATTTCTGAACCTTGTAGTATGAACCCGAAGCTAGATTATCTTCTGGTAGAACACCTTTTACAAAATCAGCAATCGCATCCACACAATCTTCAGCCAAATTATAATCTGTTTTAATGCCCATCAGTCTTGTTGCAGATGATAAAGGCGAATGACCATCTCTGCAACCTTCATACAAAGGTTGTTTGTCTGCATCCAACATATCAAAAAATCTCCTAGCTTCTGCATTGGGTAATTCTTCCTCTCTAAAATGATCATGTACCATATGCTCAGTACCTACACCATAATCTACATCTGTTCTAATTGGTTCTTCTAACCTATCCGCAGTTTGAGGTTTGCTAGTACTACCATATTCATAATCAGTTTCTCCATGATGATACCAAATTTTGTAACTTCGTGTAAACCCATTCAAATATAGATGTGTCCAAACATCCCATTCTTTTATAACCTTTTTATTTTTACAAGTAGAGCAAGGACATCTTAACATACCCGTTTTCGCTTCCGGTTGTCGTTGAATTAGCCCCATGAATTCGGTTATACCTTCTTGATATTCATCCGTAAGCAATCTCGTGTTATGATCCATATGAGGTCGATCCATCCAAGAACGATAATAATTTGAAGAAGACATGGTTTTTTGAAAATATTTGTGTGTAAAGTGAGTGAGAAGATGAAATATTATCCACAACGGCTCTTTTAACGGATAAATTATCCTCGGAATTTCGTCGGAAAAAAAAACGACGAAATAAGGTTCCTCGAAATTTTCTAGGTTTTTACCGACAAAATAAATGTTCCTCGGAATTTTGTCGGAATTTGCCGACGAAATTCCGACGAAACATGATTTTCTGGTTTCCTCATAGGCACCAGCTATATGTTTCCCATGTTCTTGGTCTTCCATTGTCTAAAGTGGTATGCAAAACCAAACGAATTGGTGGTGGCTTTGGTGGTAAGGAAACAAGATCAGCTTTCATAGCTGCTGCTGTTTCTGTTCCTGCCTACCTATTGAACCGACCCGTGAAACTCATACTGGACAGAGATGTGGACATGATGATATCTGGTCACCGTCACAGTTTTATTGGAAAGTACAAGGTATCAATCATCCTCTGTGGTTATTAGATTTCTTTGGACAAACAAAACATTTCCTTTTTAATTGTTATTCTGCAGGTTGGGTTTACAAATGAAGGGAAAATATTGGCTTATGACCTTGAAATCTACAACAATGGTGGGAACTCTTTGGATCTTTCCCACTTTGTTCTTCAGAATGCCATGTTTCACTCAGATTATGTTTATGAGATCGCACATGTGAGGATCACAGGAAACGTTTGCTTTACTAATTATCCTAGCAACACTGCATTTGGAGGCTTTGGAGCTCCCCAGGGCATGCTTATAACTGAAAACTGGATCCAGAGAATCGCAGCTGAGCTTAATAGAAGCCCTGAAGAGATCAAAGTGAGTTGAATGTGTTACAAAACCATCGTCAAGTTTGTAAGAATTGTTCCTCACGTTTTTGATGCTTTTTTTGAGTGTTACGTTAGGAGATGAACTTTCAAGTGGAAGGCTCTGTCACACATTACTCTCAGTGTCTTCAGCATTGCACACTGCACCAGCTCTGGAAGGAGCTGAAAATGTCTTGCAACTTTCTGAAGGCTCGTAGAGAAGTCGACGAGTTTAATAGCCTTAACCGGTGGAAAAAGCGTGGTATGGCTATGGTTCCCACAAAGTTTGGCGTTACATCTAACAAACACTTCACGAACCAGGTCAATTTTTTTTAGCTAGGTTCTTTTTTGGTTAGATTTACTTGTATAACCGTTCACCTTGCACTACCATTTCTTGAGAAGCAAGAAATCCTTTCTGATTTTTGCGGTGTTAGGCGGTGCTCTTGTACATGTTATACAGACGGTACTGTTTTCGTGACACATGGAGGTATAGAGATGGGTCAAGGATTGCATACAAAGGTTGCTCAAGTCGCTGCCTTTGCCTTTAACATTCCCCTTAGTTATGCTTTTGTATCAGAGACCAGCACCGACAAGGTATATTCATTAATACATGTCAAGGTAAATGTGTTGACATGTACTCAAAACTGTTCGTTGCTCTCTTTTGATAGGTCCCAAATGCGTCACCAACTGCTGGTTCAATGAGCTCTGACATGTACGGTGCTGCGGTTTGTTGGATCAATTATCAAGGCCAATGGGCTTTTTAAATAATTGTAAATGCGAAAACGAAATAGGTTTTACAAAAAGCTTATGAGCTTTAACGAGAAGAATGGAAAATATCACAATCGGTTAGAGTGGGTGTTTTTGAGCAATATATATAAGTCTACACTCTCAAGCTTATTCAAAGGTTTGGGAGAGAGAGGAGAACTCCCACGCGCGTGCCGCTGTTCGGCTGGCTCTGCGTGGGCGTGGCTTGGGTAGAGGGTCTCTGGCCCAATAAAAATTTTTTTTGGACCAAGTTAAGCTTAACGTTTTGCCATTTTATACCTAAAATATAACATGCGTTTTGTTTTAAAATGACAAGTAGTTTTGCATACAAAATAAAAAAAACGGCATGCATTTTATCCTCTCGAGATATTTAAACGAGATAAGACTGAGTCTTGGGGAATAGGTTTTCGAAACTTTACTTCCCGTGATCTTCGCGAGATTCTCGCCCACGTGCAACAGTTGTTGCGGGAAGTGGCTTCTTGTTTTCTCTTTAAATAAACCTGACTCGTCTTTTTCATTTCTTAAGCTTTTTCACAACGAAAACCAGCAATCGTAATCCCAAAGCGTGAGTTTATTAGTTAGAGAGTGTTCACAGATTACTAGTTCGTTAGGGACGTTCACGGGTGAATCATGAAACGTCTATCATGGGACTATATTTCGTACATGTCCGTCTCACTACGGAACGAATATTAAGAGTTTAGGAAAGAGATTCGTCTCGACTCCATGGTCTATTTCTTGAAAACGTTTTCAATCGTTTTTTGATTTCGTCTTTTGAATTGTATATTTCCTTAACATTGATTTATTTTATTTCGTTTATGTCAATTCGTTTTTTCGGCTATTACAGTCTTAACTCTTAATCGCTTCTATTACATATAAGCTTTAATCGGATTGATCTTAATACGTTTTTATAAAACGATTTCAAGGATTTATAAAACGTTTTTTATTGTCGAAACAGTGTTTGGGATTTGCTTTACGCACTTCCGCGAAACGTTTCTTTCTTATAAAAAAGGTTAGCGTTTTGCTCTGTAGTTCTATCGCGAAATGTTTTTTCTTGCATGAATCATAAAAACGTTAAAAAAATGATTCGTTTTCACAATAACTATCTAAAGCAAGTTGTGAAACAATCTAAAAGTCTACACAAACGGTTTCTGCAAATGCTTTTAAGTGAGTTTGCAAAACGTTTTTTCAGGCTTATATTGATAAGATTTGGTTGTTTTGTAACGCTTTAAGCGATCTACTAAAAACACCAAAAATGACAATCGATTTACACTATTATTTATTGAAATAATATGTTATTTGTTGATTGGAGTCTAATCCGGTTTCATGTTTTCTCAACAGAAAAATGATGGAAACTAACAACACCTTCGTTGACACCACCATTAATACGCAAACTCCACTCAACGTTGCTCAAACTAATGCAACCATGACAACCGCTGATGCAACAACAAAAATCGCTGCAGCAATGACACCTACCCTTTCAGTGGGAAATGTTGCTGATGAAATCACGCGTTGTAGCCTATTCGGTGTTGGTCTCTATCAAAAGGGTCCTATTCAAGAAACCACAAATGCTCTGGTTGCAGTTGCAACTCCTCCAACTGTATCAAGCTTGTTCACCCAAGAATTAATGCTTGACAAGTTTGATGGCAAAGGCTTCAAAATGTGGCAAAAGAAGATGATGTTCTTCCTGACTACAATGAAGCTGGATAAATTCACCCAGGAGGACAAACTCATTGTCCCTTACGGGATTGATGATGTGTACACTCTTGCAACTGTTGACAGTTGGGTGCATTCCGACTTCATGTGCAAAGGATACATTTTGGGTCGCCTTATTAACCCATTGTATCAAGTCTACTGTGAGATCCCCACATCGAAAGAGTTATGGAGATCACTGGACAAGAAGTACAAATGTGAGGACACTGGCTGCCAGAAGTATGTGGTTGCAAAATTCCATGACTTTAAAATGGAGGATTCAAATTCCATCATGGATCAGGTGGAAGCATTTCAGCTCATTTGCCATGAAATTGCTCCTGAAGGAATGTCCATCTGTGAGACATTCACAACTCTCAGCTTCATCCAAAAGCTTTCTCCAAGCTATGCAGAATTAAAGAACTACCTGAAGCACAAAAAGAAGAAGATAAGACTCGAAGATCTCATTTAGAGACTTCTGATGGAAGTCAGAAACCAAAATGATGACAAATTGCTCCAAGCTAAAAAGCATAGTGTCAATGTGGCTGAAATGAAAGGTAAAGGAAAGGCAATTTTCGCTCTCCTGCCAAGCCTTCTAAAAATATGTAATTTTGAAGGTTTTTGGTCGAGACTTCAAGAAGAAATGCATTGAGATCAATGCGAATGTGGAGAAATGCAAGGGAAAATGTCACTACTGCTACAAAGTTGGTCACAAGACTTCTGAGTGTCGCAGTAAGATCAGAGATGAGAAGGCTCAGGCGAATTTCACTGAAGAAGATCTCGTTGCAGTGGTGACTGAGGTCAATATGGTTGAAAGCAACAACCCTAAGGAATGGTGGTATGACACTGGTGCCACCACCCACATTTGCACTGATAGGGCGATGTTTAGCACCTATCAGAAAAGCAAGATTCAGGAGAAGCTATTCATGGGAAACACTGCAGTCTCCAAGATTGAAGGTCATGGTAAGGTGATTATGAAGATGACATCTGGACGTGAAGTCACTCTGCCAAATGTGAAGCATGTGAATGACATGAGGAAGAACCTGGTCTCGGGAACTTTGCTCATCAAGAATGGATTTGCCACAAGTCTTGAGGCGGACAAGCTCGTGATTAGGAAGAATGTGGTT
Source organism: Moricandia arvensis (assembly GCA_905132765.1). Lineage (NCBI taxonomy): Eukaryota > Viridiplantae > Streptophyta > Magnoliopsida > Brassicales > Brassicaceae > Moricandia > Moricandia arvensis. The sequence continues at coordinate 36,533 of CAJHQP010004252.1, read as the reverse complement.
TTTTGGGAAGGGGGTATGTTAAGGATGGACTGGTCAAAATGAATGTAATGACAGTCACTCTGAAAGTTGTAACTCCAAAAGTTTCAATGAATAATAAAGAGCCAATTACTTATTTGATTGAGTCTTTAATATATGGAATGAAAGATTAGACCATGTAAACTACAAAATGATACAAAGATTAATGAATCAAAAGTTAATCCCAAAATGAAAAACAAGTAAACAAAAATGTGAAGTATGCGTACAGGCTAAGCTCACAAAAACACCCTCATCTCGTGTTGAAAGAGCTAACAAACTTCTAGATTTAATTCACACAGATTTATGTGACTTAAAATACATACAAACCAGAGGTGGGAAAAGTACTTTGTGACTTTCATAGACGACTGCAAAAAAATATTGTTATGTATATTTATTACATAGCAAGGATGAAACCTTAGAAAAATTCAAAGAATTTAAACTCAAGGTCGAAAATCAGCTTAAAACAACTATTAAAATAGTTAGAAGCGACAGAGGAGGCGAGTATGATGGTCCATTTAATCCTTTTTGTAAAGACAATGGAATAATTCATCAAACTACAGCTCCGTACTCACCAAAATCTAATGGAGTTGCTGAACGTAAAAATCGAACTCTAAAAGAGATGATGAATGCAATGTTGCAGGAATCTAGGTTACCCCAGAACATGTCGGGAAGCGTTGCTTACTACTAAGTATATCCTCAACAAAATTCCACACAAAGTAATTGACAAAACTCCATATGAACTATGGAAAGGTAATTTACCTTCGTATAAATACCTCAAAGTGTGGGGTGCTTGGCAAAAGTTGCGGTACCGCCACCAAAGAAAGTCACTATTGGACCTAAAACAGTGGATTACATCTTCATCGGGTATGCATATAATAGTACTACATATCAGTTTTTGGTACATAAATCTGAAATATCAGATATCCATGAAAATACAGTAATGGAATCAAGAAATGCATCTTTCTTCGAAGACATTTTCCCATGTAAGGAAAAACAAGGTTCAAAACAAACTCGAGAAGAAAGAGACGACGACAATGTTTCAAAAATTGAGATAAATGTCAACATTTCTATAAACGATGTTTCATAAAATGAAAAAGATGAACCTAGAAGGAGTAAAAGAACTCGAAAGGAAAAAACTTTTGGTGAAGATTTTGTAATGGCATTTTTAGTAGAAAATTATCCAAAGGCTTTGGTAGAAGCCATGGCTTCACCAGATGCTCCATTTTGGAACGAAACTGCTAGAAGTGAATTCGACTCTATCATGCAAAACTATACATGGTATATAACGGAATTTACCACCTGGCTGCAAAGCATTAGGGAATAGATGGATAATGAAACGGAAACTAAACCCTGATGGAATACCTCGTTTACATAAAGCGAGGCTTGTAGTTCAAGGATTCCGACAAAAAGAAGGCCTTGACTATTTTGACACATTCTCCAATAACGAGAATAACCTCAATAAGGCTGATGATAGCAATCACAACTTTAAGAGACCTAAAAATCCATCAAATGGATGTAAAAACCGTCTTTCTAAATGGTGATTTAGAAGAGGAAATTTCCATGAAAACCTGAGGGTTTTGTTATTTCTAGACAGGAAAATAAAGTATGTCGACTTGTAAAGTCACTTTATGGGTTTAAACAAGCTCCTAAACAATGGCATGAATTTACAATGTAATGATGTCAAATGGTTTCAAAATTAACAAATGTGATAAATGCATATACTACAAAACTATCAAAAACGCGTATGTTATGCTATGTCTATATGTAGATGATATGCTTATTATTGGAAGCAATAAAGATATTATCAATTACACAAAAAACACGCTCAAAGGAAAATTTGAGATGAAAGATATAAGATTAGCAGATGTTATTCTCGGGGTTAAAGTCACAAGAACTTCAAATGGAATTATCGTAACTCAATCTCATTATTCTCAAACAATATTAGATAGATTTAAAAATTACTCTAATAGTACGGCAAAAACTCTGTTAGATCCTCAAATGCAGTTGACAAAGAATTCAGGTGAAGTGGTTTCACAAAACGAGTATGCACGAGTGATTGGAAGTCTCATGTACTTGACCAATTGTACTAGACCAGACCAATTGTACTAGACCAGATCTAGCGCATGTAGTAAACGTACTTAGTCGATATACAAGTAATCCACGTCATACACACTAGAAAGGTATAACGAGAGTACTCAATTATTTGCGTTACACCAAAATTTTGGACTTCACTATAGTAAAGAACCAGCAGTTTTAGAAGGATACAATTACGCCAACTGGATATCAGATTCTAAAAGCTCAAAAACCACAAGTGGATACGTTTTTACACTAGGAGGAGCAGCAATATCATGGAAATCTACCAAACAAACAATGTTAGCCAAATCCACCATGGAATCTGAGTTTATAACCTTAGACAAAGCAGCATAAGAAGCTGAATGGCTTAGAAATTTTTTGGAAGATATTCTCATGTGGGAGAAACCTGTACCAGCTATACAATACATTGTGATAGTCAATCAACTATAGCTCGGGCTCAGAATAATCTCTACAATGGTAAATCTCGTCATATCAGAAGATGACATAAGACCATTAGACAACTTATCTCAAATGGTGTAATCACAATAGATTATATCAAATCGGCTGACAACCTAGCGGATTCATTCACTAAAAGTTTGCCACGAGATATTGTTGCTAAATCATCAAAATGAATGGGTTTAAAGCCTATAATGAATGAGGATACTTGATTGCAACCTTACCTATCATGACTGGAGATCCCAAGACGTAGGTTCAAAGGGAAAACAAAAATCAAACATAATCTACCAAAAGCACTCTAAGACAAAGAAATCTCTTCCCAACTCCTAAGATGATAAAAGTGCTAATGTGAAAAGGATAAGCATATGCTTTTAATGATTCCATAGCTTCTAAAGCGGAGTATTACTCAATACTTTTCATGGTCAATCACCTAATGAATGTGAAATGAAGACGTTTCTAGGAGAACGAATGCAAGGCTATATTCTCTAAGTTCACTCATGAAAACCAAGAATAGTTCATGGCCATAATGAACACAATAGAGAACTTAGTTCTACGAGAAAATGAAGTTGCGTTATGCATGTTGTCTCGGTCTACATAAAACACCGGTTGGTTCAAGACATCATGTTCACCTCTTGGTCAAGTAAACCGACAGATATTAACTATGAGTGCTTCAAGGCTTAAAAATGTTACCAACTCAAACACAGTGATTTTTTAGCAAACACTCTCGATAAGTCTGTCTAGTCTAGTTAGGATTAGAATAAGTATAGTATTTAGAGTCTATCGGGTCTGCATATAGTCTGCATATGTTTAGAATCATTTATATTCATGTGGGGGATTGTTGGATCAATTATAAAGGCCAATGGGCTTTTTAACTAATTGTAAATGTGAAAACGAAATGGGCTTTCGAAAAAGCCTATTAGCTTTAATGAGAAGAATGGAAAAACATCCCACGTCAGTTAGAGTGGGTGTTTTTGAGCAATATATATAAGTCTACACACTCAAGCTTGTTCAAAGGCTTGGGAGAGAGAGGAGAGTCCCCACGCGTGCCGCCGTCGTCCAGCCGGCCGGCTCGGCTCGGCTCGGCGTGGGCGTGGGCTTGGGCTGTGGGCTTGGGTAGAGGGCTTTTGGCCCAATAAGAAGTTTCTTTTTGGACCAAGTTAAGCTCAACGTTTTGCCATTTTATACCCAAAAAACAACATGAGTTTTGTTTTAAAACGACAAGTAGTTTTGCATACAAAATAAAAAAACGGCATGCATTTTATCCTCTCGAGATATTTAAACGGGATAAGACTGAGTCTTGGGAATAAGTTTTCGAAACTTAACTTCCCGTGATCTTCGCGAGATTCTCGCCCACGTGCAACTTGTTGTTGCGGGAAGTGGCTTCTCGTTTTCTCTTTAAATAAATCCGACTCGTCTTCTTCATTTCTTAAGCTTTTTCACAACGAAAACCAGCAATCGTAATCCCAAAGCACAAGTTTATTAGTTAGAGAGTGTTCGTAGATTATTAGTTCATTAGGGACGTTCACGGGTGAAGCGTGAATCGTCTATCATGGTTGTATCCCGGGACTCTATTTTGTACATGTCCGTCTCACTATGGAGTGAATATTAAGAGTTAAGGAAAGAGATTCATCTTGACTCCATGGTCTATTTCTTGAAAACGTTTTCAATCATTTTTTCATTTCGTCTTTTGAATCGTATATTTCCTTAACATCGATTTATTTATTTCTGTCAATTCGGTTTTTCGGCTATTACATGGTTTTGGACGCTTGTGAGTAGATTAAAGCACGAATGGAGCCTGTTGCGTCTAGGCTCAGTTTCAACTCTTTTGCTTAGATATCTCTTTTTGAATCCATAAAACATTATGTACAGTATATATAGAAATAAGATCATGTAAATATCTTTTATAAAAAACCCTACATGTAATCTCCTATATATTCTGTCATTACCCTCTCTAATAGTATTATTCAGTCATTCATCTATATGGTATCAGAGCTAAAGATACCTAAAAACTAAGCCGTCACCCCGTTTATTTTTATTTTTCTCGCCTTCTTCTCCAAGCCGCCATGGCTGCTTCTCATGCAACTCAAAGCGAGACCATAAACACCTCTGAAAATCAATAACTGCTCAACGTCAATACGACGAACATGACTAAGTTCACTTCCACAAACTATATTATGTGGAGCCGCCAAGTCCATGCCCTCTTTGATGGGTATGATCTCTCTGGTTATATTGATGGATCAATGCCTACTCCATCACCAACGATCACTGCAGACGGCCAGATCACCTCAAACCCGGCTTACTTGAGGTGGAAGAGACAAGATCGCCTCATCTACTCTACTCTCCCCGGAGCGATCTCTTCCTCAATTCAACCGCTTCTCTCTGCAGCCACCACAACATCTCAAATCTGGGAGACGTTGCCGTCCACCTACGCCAAACTGAGTCGTGCACACTTTAAACAACTCAAACAATAGCTCAAGCACTACAAAAAGGATTCAAAATCCATTGATGAATACATCCAGGGTCTGATCACACAATTTAATCAGATTGCCCTCCTAGACAAGCCACTAGAACATGAAGATCAGATTGAGTTCGTCCTTGAAGGACTCCCGAAGGAGTACAAGCCGATCATCAATCAGATTGAAAGCCGAGATGTCTCTCCTACTATTCCGAAGATACATGAGCGACTGTTAAATCACGAGGTAAAACTCCAAACTCAACTCACGCCAACACTCCGCTCCCAATCTCAGCTAATGTCGCCAGCAATAACCCAACTTCGCAACATCGCAATAGCAAGAGCTATCGGCATCAAAGCCGACCTGGTAACCCAAACCGCTACCCACAGCGAAACCAACAAACCTCGCAGCAGCAGCACCAGAACAGAGGCAGCCTGGTCGTGGTTATCAGCGAGGATGTCAGTTGTGTGGAGTACACAGACACAGTGCCCAGCGATGCAACCAGCTTCAGACATACGCCTTTTTCTGGTCCTTCATACACTTCGACTCCGTCACAACCGCGCGCACATCTTGCTGCTAAACCACACTACAATCCAAACAACTGATTATGGACAGCGGTGAAACTCATCATCTCACCACTGACTTGAACAACCTTGCACTCCACCAGCAGTACAATGGAGGCGAGGAAGTAACCACTGTTGATGGCTCTGGCCTTGCAATCTCCCATACTGGTTCTACTTTTCTACCCACTCAAAATAATCCTTTGCAACTTCGTGATGTCTTATTTGTTCCCAACTTACATAGAAACCTTATGTCTATTTATTGATTATGTACTAATCGTGTTTCTGTGGAATTCTTTCTGGCTCACTTTCAGGTGAAGGATCTCTGCACAGGGGCGCGGTTACTCCAAGGGAGAACGAAGAACGAGCTCTACGAGTGGCCATTTCCTGCAGCCTCACACCCGTCCACCTTCTTCACTTCACCTTCACCAAAAACAAACCTCATCTCTTGGCATTCAAGACTTGGCCACCCTTCTACTTCAGTTTTAAAAACCATTGTTTCCAGTTTTTCATTACCATTTTCGGATTCCTTTCAAATACTATCTCCTTGTTCTGATTGACTCATGATAAACACACACAAGTTGCCTTTCCAAACCAACACTATTCACTCAACCAAACCTCTTGAAATATTATTACCGATGTCTGGACCTCCCCAATACTTTCGAATGACCACTACAAATACTATGTGATCTTTGTGGACCACTTCACAAGATACACATGGTTTTACCCTTTGAAGAAAAATTCTGACGTCCACCACACTTCATCGCCTTCAAAAGCTTGGTTGAGAAGCGTTTCAACTCCATCATCGTCACTCTTTATTCATACAATGGTGGTGAATATCTCAGTCTCCGATCATACCTTCAGACTCATGGTATCTCTCACCTGACCTCTCCTCCACATACACCCGAACACAACAGAATTTCTGAGCGCAAACATCGTCATATCGTTGAGACAGTCCTCACACTACTTGGTAAATCGGTTGTTCTCAAACGATATTGGCCATATGCCTTTGCCATAGCCGTCTTCCTCATCAATCGAATGTCCACTCCAAATCTCCAGAATGCATCACCCTATGCAAAGCTATTCCTTCAACCTCCAAATTATCTAAAACTACGGGTGTTTGGCTCTTTGTGTTCCCATGGCTCTGTCCGTATACAAATAACAAGCTTGAAGATCGGTCCAGACCGTGTGTGTTTGTTGGTTACTCCTTAAAGCAAAGTGCGTACTTGTGCCTTGACCCACTTACTGGCCGCTTATTCACATCAAGAAATGTGCAATTTGTTGAGTCAAGCTTCCCCTTCTGTGATCATACCATCCACTCAGGTCCAAAATTCTTAGCTCAAACTGATCAACCACCTACACCCACACCCTCTGCTGTCCTTGTTCCCACAAGTTCACTCTTTCCAGCTCGTTCGGCCGCGCCACCAAGCTCGACTCTTCACCAGACTGTGTCACTGGCACCTCCCCCATCAGCCACTCCAATTCCGATGGATCAGATGAACTCGTCTATCCCTCGTGGAGACCAAATGGGTTCAGAAAGAGTTCCCACAGGTATGACAGACAATCCATCTACCTCTGTTATACAACCTGAAACAGACCCACAACCAACCCCAAACCACCTATACCTACTCCTCAAAACCCAAAAACTCAACCTCTACCACCACCATATATCCACACCATGAAAACCCATTCAAAGAACAATATTGTCAAACCCAAAAATAAATTCTCCCTCACCATACAAGCCAGACCCTTCATACCCACTACTCTGAACCAGGCTCTGCGAGATGAAAAGTGGAAAAACTCCATGTCTGATGAGTTTAATGTTGTCACTCAAAATCATACGTTCGATTTGGTTCCTCCTAAGCCAAATCAGAATGTTATTGATACGAAATGGCTTCACACTGTAAAGTATCTTCCTAATGGTCAAATTGAAAGGTACAAATCCAGCCTGGTAGCACAAGGTTACAATCAGAGATGTGACCTAAATTTTGTGGAGACGTTCAGTCTAGTTATCAAATCAACAACAGTTTGTTTGGTGCTCGAACAGACAGTGCGTCTCAACTGGTCGATAAGACAACTAGACGTCAATAATGCTTTCCTTCAAGGCACGTTACTAGATGAAGTTTATGTCTCTCAGCCAACTAGGTTTATTGATAAAGACATGCCACATTACGTGTGTAGACTCCGAAAAGCATTGTATGGACTCAAACAGGCACCGCGAGCCTGGTATGAAGAATTAAAACGAACACTTACTGCAGCTGGTTTCATCAACTCAACAGCTGATACATCATTGTTTATCTATCAGCACGGGCAGTTTCTCGTCTACATTTTGGTGTATGTCGACGATATAGTTGTCACTGGTAGTAGCAATGTCTTGGTTAACAACATTATCGGTCATCTTGCTGCTCGTTTGTCCATCAAGGACCTTGGGAATCTCTCCTATTTTCTGGGTATAGAAGCACATCGAACGACCCAGGGCTTGCATCTGATGCAGAGGAAATATATTCTAGACCTTCTCACAAAAACTTCCATGTTGAATGCCAAACCAGTCTCCGCTCCACTGCCTCCGCATCCCAAGTTTTCTATTCGATTTGGTACACCATTGCAGCATGCTACAGAGTATCAGATGGTTGTAGGTAGCTTGCAATACTTGGCTTTTACTAGACCTGATATTGCATACGCTGTGAACAAACTGTCTCAATTTATGCATCGTCCTACGGATGAGCATTGGACAGCAGCCAAGCGAGTTTTGCGCTATCTAGCCGGCACCATGAACCATGGTATTTTCTTGCGACGTGATTCACAACTTAATCTACATGCTTTTCGGATGCTGATTGGGCTGGAGATCCCGATGACTATGTTTCTACCAACGGCTACATCATCTACATTGGCTCCACTCTGATTTCATGGTTAGCAAAGAAGCAGACCGGTGTTGCTCGTTCATCCACAGAAGCAGAGTTTCGCGCAGTTGCAAACACAGCATCAGAAATAAGATGGGTAACTTCACTACTTTCTGATCTGCGTATCACATTACCAAAGACACCAGTGATATATTGTGACAATGTTGGAGCTACTTATCTATGTGCAAACCCCGTTTTCCACACTCAGATGAAACATGTTGCTTTGGACTATCATTTTATTCGGGATAATGTGCAGTCAGGTCCTCTTCGGGTTTCACATGTCTCCACACATGATCAACTTGCGGATGCCTTGACAAAACCACTTCCAAGGACACGATTCCAGCAGCTTATCTCCAAGATTGGAGTCGCTTCAACCCCTCCATCTTAAGGGGGCGTGTAGAGTATATATATAGAAATAAGATCATGTAAATATTTTTTATAGAAAACCCTACATGTAATCTCCTATATATTCTGTAATTACCCTCTCTAATAGTATTATTCAGTCATTCATGGGTCGACGAGCTATTTCCCCACGATAACTATCATATAGCGTTAGATCCCCCAGAAACTATGACCTAGTTTCAAATCTCCATAATTTGAAAGTTATTAGCTTATTTACCCACGAATTAACAATTTCGAATGTATTTCTCTCCGAACCGATACTTCGAAACTTTATACCCATAGATCATGGTTTTAATTGGTTTCTTATTAATCAAAAGTTTAAACCGGGTAAACCAAACCAAAGTTCATTTTAAACAATTTTTATTAAAGAATATTGTTTCTCTTCTTGTTGAAATTTCAAATATAGAGTTCTTTGAATTCAAAAAGCTTTCCTAATTTTTTTATATTTTTGCTTTTTTTAAATTCAAAATAAAAAATTACATCAAGATTTATGTTTACAAAATTTAACAAATTACAATGAACAAATAAGCTTATTAAATTTTTGTGTTTTTTGAAATTTGAAAGCAAAAATTGAATTCTAATAAAGTATATGTCAAAATCTATGTTTTGTTGAATTTTGACGTAAATACATTTTTCATTAATAACATAAAAAGTTATATCTTGAAGTAAAAAAAATCTATATTTTGAAGTTTCAACAAAAAGAAAAACATTATTCTTTAATAAAAACTGTTTAAATGAATTTTAGTTTGGTTTAGCTGGTTTAAACTATTGGTTAATAATAAACCAATTAAAACCATGGCATATGAGTAATTAAGTTTCAAAGTATTAGAATTGTTAATTCGTGGAGAAATAAGTTTATTACTTACAAATCATGCAGATTTGACATTAAATCATAGTTTAGTGGGGATATGATGTTATATGATAGTTCGTGGAGAAATAGCTCGTCGACCCGTGTTCATCAATACATTCTTTGCATTTTTTTTATGAATAAAACTCTCTTCACCTGCTTCGTTTTGATTGATGAAGCTGGCAAGCGCATGCTATTTACAACGAATGACCTTTCTGCTCATGGTTTTTACTGGATTTATGAAGAAGAAAACACATACAGATATTACACCTATGGAGCTGCATTTGCGGAAGTTGAGATCCATACATTAACTGGTGACTTTCAGACAAGAACAGTCGATGTAAAGTTGGACCTTGGATATTCTCTTAACCCAGCCATAGATATTGGACAAGTACTCGCTCTTCTCTTTGAGAAAAAAAAAACATACGAAAAGAGTGTTGTCTTGTGTCTGAACTCTGAAAAACATGTTGAAGATAGCATTCGTTCAAGGGTTAGGTTGGGTAGCTCTAGAAGAGCTAAAATGGGGAGATGCAGCTCATAAATGGATCAAACCGGGGAATCTATTCTAACATCCCAAGTTGGGATATGTGAAAAGCTTAATATAATTGATTTGGCAACCTATGTCACCAAAGTTGACTTACCTTTTCCGTCACACATCCGTTTAGAACTCCAGAGTTAAGCGTGCTTGGGCTGGAGTAGTGAAAGGATGGGTGACCTATCGGGAAGTGATTCGCGATACCATGCGAGTGAGGCCAAAACACGGGGAAAGGTCGGGTGGTGATTGCAGAGTCAGTAAACAATGATTTTGAGCCATGGAAAAATTAACGCACGGCCGTCGGACGGGATGGTTAGCCATCTCGGTTCTGACGCGAGAAGGCGTCTTGAGGCCTGTCGTAGGACGCAACGAGGACGTTGCGTTCTTTGAGAGGGGGTGAATTGTAACATCCCGAGTTGTGATATGTTAAAAGGCTTAAGATAATTGATTTGGCTACCTATGTCACCAAAGTTGACTTACCTTTTCCGTCACACATCCGTTTAGAACTCCAGAGTTAAGCGTGCTTGGGCTGGAGTAGTGAAAGGATGGGTGACCTATCGGGAAGTGATTCGCGATACCGTGCGAGTGAGGCCAAAACACGGGAAAATGTCGGATGGTGATTGCAGGGTCAGTAAACAATGATTTCGAGCTTTGGAAAAATTAACGTACGGCCGTCGGACGGGATGATGCCCACTGGCCGAGAGAGCGCGTGGGCGGTCGGGGTGTTACAAGCAGATCAATTGGTAACAGCTTCTCTATAGGAGTAACGCCAAGCCCATCAATAACCCACCTGTGAGCCAAGGCCTATGATTCGGGTAGGTTGTATCACAAGGGAGGGGTTAGGGTCGGTGCACTGCAGGGCCGGCTGATCCTCTGGGGTGGAGTAGGCCGTTATATAAAAGTCGACTTTTTGTGACAACCCGTCCCGCGGACCCTGGCTCACAGCGCTGCAGCGCACCGACCCTAACCCCTCCCTTGTGCAGTCCGTCGCACAAGTAGGTTATTGGTGAGGTTCGAACTTCCAATTGAGGACCTGGAAACTACAAGATACCTTCCATAAACGACATTCCCTTCAACTTCAAGGTTTCTCTTCTCAAGGTATATATGCAAGTATTAAAACACCCACCAAAAGCGTTGTTACTTTACTTGCAAGTCAAGAAACTGACCCAAGATGTGTGTTCATTAGGGCATCCAAATTCCAAGGGGATACATTCATCAAAAGCGGTTGGTGAGCCTCCGTTTTTCCTGGCATCGTCGGTTTTCTTTGCGATTAAAGATGTGATCAAATCGGCTAGAGTAGAGATGGGTCTTGGCAGCAAATGGTTCCCTTTTGGGCACTGGTGCCACTCCTGAGCGTATCAGGATGGCTTGTTTCGATGAGTTTACTTCTCCTTTTGTGAGTTTAGATTTCTGCCCTAAGCTTACTGTTTGAGACATGAGGATTGTACTCTCACAAGTTTTTCTTACATAAGCAGTAACGTCAGTGAGTAGTGTTTAAGACTTCCGCTTATGTTACCATGTGAAAAATAGCTTTTAAAAGTAGAGTATGAAACTGGTTTTTTGAAAACTTCTCTGCAAGTCATATATGTTGGGCCAATTTTATTTAGGGTCATTTATTGAAATGCCATACTTCTGAAGGACAATGTAAAAATGATATCCTTCCAAGAGAATGTTAAAAAGGTCTATCTTTTTTTGGAGAATTACTATTTAATATTTTCCTAACAATAATATCATTATTGGTTTAAAAAATAGATTAGAAATAAAATACAACACTTTACCTTCAACGGTTCTCTCAGATATCAGATCTAATAATAAGTTTTCATATCATCAACGGTTCTTTCACTATACCTTCATCTCTCACATATCAGATTTTATAATTTGATTTCAGTCTCATCTTCGAATATAAACTATTTAACTCTTGATAATTCATCTGGTACTTAATTGACTTTCAATTGCCTCTTATCATAATCTCTCGTCTAAAACCACTAGGTAGATAGAGCATAATTTGTCGTTCGTATTAAATTATCAACCAGTATCCACATTAGACCAAATACATTTGTATAAAATCAAACAACAATGTTACCAAAATTGATTCTTTACGTCACTAAATCAATTAAGTAGGTAGATAAAAAGGAAAAAGAAAAAAAAAGATCAATTAAGTAGAAACATCAACGTCATTGAACAAACCATTAAGTAGCCTACAGAGAGATATAACTGGATAAAGTGGGAGAAAATAGGTACAGGGTTAAACATACAATTTTCATTGGTATATACATTTGTTGTTTATTCCAGAAACTATATATATATATATGAATACGAACCGGCACTAACCATTTACGATAAGAATCAATCTCATACTCACACAAACAATTCAAAAAAAACTAACCATAATATCATTTAGGGTAAGAATCAATCACAAACTCACAAAAACACCATTTGATTTTTAACAGAGTTCAAGAGCTTAATATCCATCTCTCAAGATGTGAGAGTGAAGCGTGGCTGGGTCTCTGTTAATAAGTACCAATGTAGTAGTTTTATCGCTTATCTGAGCTAAAGGAAGATCAGATTTTGATAGGAAACCAAACAATCGGATGAACTGACAGTAACTAGAATGCCATTTAGGATAAGAATCAGTCACACACTCACATAAACACACAAAAACACCATTTGATTTTTAACAGAGTCCAAGAACAAGCAATTAACAATGTCTTTAGCAAACCAAAGAAGAAGTGAGATTCAATTACCTCGTGCTCAACGAATAGTAGTTAGGCGACTGAAGAGTAGAAGGACGAACAGAAATCGAATTCGACACAAAACATGATAAGATTAAGCATCATCTCAAAAATTTCTAATTTGTAACCCTAGTTTCAGTTTCTAACCGAAATCCATCAAAACTTACATCTATAGGCCTCGATTTGTTGTTATAAAAGATCAGACAGTTCGATTGTTCCAAAATTAGTCTTTGGCAACGTCGGCGGCGGCAGCGTCAGGAAAGAAGGGGAAGGCTCGATTTATTTTTAAAAAAATCAATTCTTTATGTTTTATTAGATGAGGACATTCATGTATTTTGATCTATTAATGAAGGTTATATTTGTGACATTCACCTTGAGGGACTTGTTTTGGAACAAAAACTTAAATAGGGCTATTAAGGAAAATTGCCCTTAACTTTTGATACTTTGAATTTTGTGTGCAGTTTATATAACCAAAAATATATGATTTGCATGCATAACTTTAGAAAGTTGAATGTGTTTATTGTTATTGTATACGAGCATTTAAAAGGTTCAATTATCAAACAAAGTTTAATTAATGTATGAGATCAATAATCTTTGATAATATGGTAGAGAGTATTTTTAAAAGAGGATCAGTAGTTGTAATTTCTATATGAAAGGTAAGCCCTGAAGATGTTAACATCATTTAGAAATAGATATAATGAAAAGTAACTTGAATTCATCTATGTCAACCTGCATCATTTAGTTGAATTCATTTAGTTGACAACAATTAAATTGTGACCTAGGGAGGTTTAACACAGTTGCGGGATCTAAGGCAATTTTTCCCTTTCTTTTGCCTTTTATATTTTATATTTATTTAATTTTAAAATATTTTTCAAAATTTAATCAGTAACATTCTATATATTTTGTGATCAAAGTAAAACTATATACATATAAATTTATTTTTGGGCCCTATTTCATTTATTTATTAAATTTTAATTTTTTGTATGTAAACTATGAATTTATAATTAAAATTAGACCTTTTAATTATTAATATAGGGGGACATATGCTTGGATCGGGGGCAGTGGCACCATTTCCCCCCTTAATTAGCCAGTCCTGGTTATGATTCTTGTTATGGTATGCGAGGGTGAAGATATATACGTCAATGATGTCTAAAACATAGGAAAACATCAAAAATGAAAATTTTAATAATTAAGCCATCTACACATTTAACTGAACGGCAATTAATTTTTTTGTTACTTCGGTACAATGTTAAATTGTTGCTATTTTTAGACTATATTCTTCAGTTTTAGAAGATATAAACTTTTTTTGTTGAATGATTACCATTTCGGCTTTGGTTGTAATATGTGAGAAAGCAACATATAGTTGACCATGAGTGAAAATCAGTTTGGCAGATATATGAGAACTTCTTTTAAATTTTGTTTTGTCTCTTTCGTCCATTCGCGGAAATGAACCAAAAATTATAAAAATATGAACAGAAATATTATAAATGAATAACTTAGTTTAATTTTCAATTAATTTTAAATCTGAATACTTGCATTATAAATTTTATAATTTTGTTTTATAGAAATATAGCTAAATATGATCGTTCCATATAACTATGTATGTTTATAAATATATAGAATTTATTATATATAAGTAAACCATGCATTTGATTTGTATTTAGTTATGTAACTATTTTTTTTAATACGTATACGCATTCTCATCAAATTAGTTACATGCTACATGTAGAAATTAAATTTCATAAAACTTAAAAACCAAATTGAATATTATATATGTTATAAATTTTCAACATTTTTATTCTTTTTGCATTTGGGACTATTTGATAACATGTTTATTACTCGTTTAATTTTAACTCCAATCACTTACTCTCACCATTTAATTTATATTATCTATTTCTCTACATCATCAAATGGGTTTTATGACCACCATGTCCAAATTCCAGTTAACTATATCTCCAATTCATAATAATGACATGCTGGTTTCAAAATTCTAGTTGAATCTCTCTTATATTCCTTATAATGTTTTTTTTGCCATTTTGTGCGGTAAATTATTCATTATCTTCTTTCTTCCTACTTTTATCACTTATCATTTTCTTTTAAGTTTTAAGCTAGTTCTCCCTTACATCAAATGAGTTTCATGGTCACCGATGTGCAAACTCCAATTGAATCACTTTATTATGTTGTTTCAAATAATACATTTTTATTGACAGAAGAGTTTTCTTGCTAAATCCTCGTGATATATATATATATATATATATATATATATATATATATATATATATATATTGTTTACTTTGTGATTTTGTAGTTGTTTACATATAATATCATATTGATTTAGTTTTGGAGGTATTTGTAATTAAAATTTCAAGCACAAAAAATGGTAACAACTTTGAGACAAAATTATAAAACAATAGGTCTTCTCTTTAAGCTACATATTTTAATATTAGATAAACATCTTCCTCTAAGATGTATTAGATCACATATATTTCATTCTTTGCTTCCCCTCACAGGAAAATATTGAGGAAAATTAATAATGCAATCCATACTAAATTAAAAATTTCTAGCATCCAATTTCACTCAGGTTCTTTAGAACATAATTCCAGTTTACCTAAAATAGAGAGAAGAGTAACAGATATAAGGAAAAGTATATATTTTATATTTGTATTTCTGTAAAAAGAATTGGACGTAGTAAGCAATTAGGGATAATAGCTAAAATTTTGTTAGATCAGAGTTTATACAATATTTCTACTAACTTTCAAATTATATTTTGGTAGGATAGTCTTTACTCTATGGGGATTTCCAACAAAGAAAAAGAAGACTGCATATATTTTTAACTAAGATATCTTTTTAATTTAGTTTTAAGAGAAATTTTTCTTCTCGTCCTCTTTCGTACTCCTAACCACTCTCCCGTCTGTAGACAACATTATCACTCTCGACTCCGAACGTCACACCCAAAGTCACCTGAGAAAGTAAACTGTTTGTCAAAGGACAAAAGATAAGTTGTTAAAAAAAGAAGATAAAAACAGGTTCATCACCTCACAAATGATTTATTTGTTCATGGTTTGTGTCACGTCCTCATCCGTAATCTGGGATATATCACTGGAAAACTCCGTACTCTGAAATATATCACTGGAAAACTTGCTAATATATACATGCATGTCCATCTAGTTTTCCATCTTTATCTTGCACTTTCAAAAACGATAATTAGAAATAATATAAAGTAAAGCAAAGCAAAGACTCTGGAGCTAAAAGAGGAACATGTTTCTTCTCTTCAGCTTCCAGCCTGTCCTAGTATTTTCCCAGCCTAGAAGATGGATATACTGGCCTACCAAGCCGCTACATGTGAACATAAATACACATGAGAAGGGACAGTCTTGGGTTCGATATGACTAATAACAATGAAGGAAATACAAAAGAATTGTATTCATGACCAGAAAGCATATGTGCATATATCGATATTTCATCCAGTTGAATAGCTCTCTCAAACATCTTAATAACAGGTTTATGATCTTTACGCAAACTATAGCAATTCCAATCAAGTCTCTAGAACAAAAAAATTATAAGAATAATTTTTCTTATTAGCTTTATAAACTACTCAAAACTAAAGTTATTCAAGTCTCTAGAAACAAAGAAATTATAAGAACAAATTTTCTTATTAGCTTTAGAAACTACTTAAAACTAAAGCTCTCAATGCTTCTCTTAAATCTTATGATCTACTCTCTTAGATCTTATGGAACACCTCTCCATAGACCTATATTTATATTGAAGGACAATTCCCTTTAACATGTGGGATATGGAAAACACAAACCTAATCTAAATAGAAAACTTCATTTTCCTATTTCTAGATTTCCTTTTTGTGTTTATCTTAATATATTAAACACTTATTAATATGTTAATTTTTCACAAACTTGGAATTATCCAACAATCACCCCTTTAATTCCAACTTGAATTAGGGAGAACAATTTCTTGAATTACAAAGCTCTTCATTTGCTTGAACTTTAATCCTTGCTAATGGCTTGGTTAGGATGTCGGCCTTCTGCTCAACACCCGGCGTTTGCTTGTTACACCAACTATGTAAAACACGTCTGGTCTTGTGTGAAGTAGATACCTCAAACATCATATGCTTCTTCTGTATTCCGTAGCATTTATCTCTTGTTCATCTTCAGCCTTTGAAACCTTTAAACTCGACTCCATTGCTACGTGAGTCGTTGTTACACACTTCCATCTTTGTGTTACACATGATTCCTTGATCATAATTCTCCTCCTTTATCTTAATTTTGTCTGCTCCTTGAATCTTGTGATACACTGATGTGCACTTCCTAAAGCTCATCTCCTTTAGGACCTGATCGAGTTTTATGTTCCACGCTCTAGGTGTTTGGTTTAACCCATACAAATCCTTATGTAACACATAAACTCGATCTTCTTCTCCTTTCCTTACAAGCTCTCACGTCTTGTTTCTTGTGGTAAACTCCAACTTGGCTACCATAGCTTCAACCCATAAGCAGTTAGACATCTTCGACTTAACTAAGGTAAACTCTCATCCTCTATCAGTTCAACCTAGATTGGACTTACCTGAGGCAAACTCTCCTCCTGTATCGGTGCAACCTAGATTTAACTTATCTGAGGCAAACTCTCCTCCTCCATCGGTGTGAAATCCTTTGAACCGATAAAATGCCTCAGGATTATTTGCTGGCGTTGGTGGTGTAATTCGTCCACACAAATCTCCATGTAATAATTCCAAACAAACATGGCCTTAGTCGGAAATGCGTCTCTGATTCGCTTCCATGCGAGAATTGTGTTACACACGCCTCCTCCGTGTGTTACACTCGAGAATGAATGTCGGATTTGCTTCCCTTCGAGACATGTGTCACACACGCTTTCTTCGTGTGTTACACTCGACATTCCTTTGACTAACGTCTGAAGTCTCTCCTTGTGATCGTTTGAAGGGTTTGCATTGTGATTAGTATCTTCTTCTTCTTCCTCATCTTGATTTATAGCTTCATGATCATCACCTTGACCATTACCTTCTTCTATATCATACTCATGTGGAAGCTTAAGCCTACTTGGTTCACAATCTGCTTGGTTTGTTGTAGACGAAAAATCCCAAGCTTTTTTCTTGTTGAATATCACATATCTACTCACTATTACCTCTCCTGTGACTGGATCATAGAGTCTATAAGCTTTGGAACCCGTATCAGTTCCAAGATTGATCACACACTTTGATCTCTCATCTAACTTCTTCAGATGAATCACACATATCTTCGCATGTGCTACACAACCGAATATCCTCAAGTGCTCAATATTAGTTTTTCCGGTATGACACATTCGTATGGCTTTTGATCCTCTTCATGGATCAACTCCAACATATAGTTGGGAATGAATGTCTAATATGCTTCCATGATATACATGTGTCACACACGTTTTCTTCGTGTGTTACACTCAGCATTCCTACAACCATCTCTTTCTTTACCATGTTGTATTCTTCTATGCTTTCTCCTAACAAGGCTGCCTTGGATGATAAACTCAATATCTTTCCCGCAAAATCATCTAAGGTATCGCTATCATCCATTTTCAACCTGTCGAACTCCATCATCAACGTCTGAAGTCTAGCCTCGCTTACACGATCAGCTACAAGGTTTTGTGACTTGATGTCATTCCAGATTTCTTTTGATGCGGTTTGTTCTCCCACTTGGACAATCAATGTCTCGAGAACTGACTGAAACAAAAGAGCCATCGCAATATCGTTCTTCTTTTGATCATCAAAACCAGGTTCTACCGTGTCCCACACCTCATGAACACTGAGTAACACCTCCATCCTCATCGACCAAACTGTGTAGTTTGTCGATGTTAACATCGAACATTGGATGGATGCAGATCCAGGGTTCTTCGTGCGTGGAACCCTATTCACATCAGCCATCTTGTGTCGTGAACCGTTGCTATACAGCCACCAGGATCGAAGCTTCAACTTAAGCTTTGATCGAAGCTTTTTAACTTAAGCTCTGATACACATTCAAGTTCTCTAGAAACAAAGAAATTATAAGAACAACTTTTCTTATTAGCTTTAGAAACTACTCAAAACCAAAGGTTTCAATGTTTCTCTTAGAACTTATGATCTACTCTCTTAGATCTTATGGAACACCTCTCCGTAGACCTATATTTATAGTGAAAGACAATTCCCTTTAACATGCGGGATATGGAAAACACAAACCTAATCTAAATAGAAAACTTCTTTTTCCTATTTCTAGATTTCATTTTTATGTTTATCTTAACATATTAAACACTTATTAATATGTTAAGTTTCCAAAAGCTTGGAATTATCCAACATCCTGTCATTACATGAAAAAGATTTCCAAGCCAGAATAAACTTTTCAGTTACACGTTGTTAAATAATCTAATGCTAAAAGTTGGTTCATATTTACGGTTGGTTGTTAAAAGTTGTGAGTATTAAAATCTGTACTCAAATGTATTTCATCCATTTTTTTAATGTCTCAAAACTAAGCTTAAGAGATAATGAAGATTCTAGGAAGAATACTATGATTCTGGAGATAGACGGCTAACTAAAATCCGCTCCTAGGACAGATAGTCCAAACCTCATCACCTCTTGGTTCTTCAAATTAAAGACACGAAATCAGTAAAGGAAAATATTAAGACAAAAACCTCGTAGGTTTATCTAAATTCAAGCTCTGAGTGGTAGTATCGCAACATGACAATGTTGAGAGTTAACATCAGGGGATAATGTTTTCAAAATACTGATAAAATAGCTCACATAAAAACAGTGGAGTATCCATCTATTTCTTCCAAAGCATGAAGAAAATTTTGATGAGCATGAGTAAAGACAGAGCAGTTTTAAAAAAAAGGTACAAAGTCAGTGTTAAAGCAGTCTTGCAACCAAACCCATGCTTTTCTAACTTATGCCGAAAACATATCTCATGTCTTTTTGTTTCCATGCGAATAAAACCAACAAATGAAATTAGAAAAGGCGTTAATGAACTAATATGATCATTTCAAGCCAAATTGGTCTTCCAATATAATACACAGTGATTGTTATATGCTCAAATTAAAGAAAAATAAGGAATAATTAGGCATACATGTTCGTCGATGAGGAGCATCTCTAAGCCCATAAAAGTTCCACCTTTTGCAATGTTTCTGGCTTCTCAGAAGTGGATCAAGCGAAATCAGAGCTCTGGTTCGGCTGGACATGGTGAGACATAGTTGAAGTAAAAAGCTGAAATTTTTCGATCGATATCATGGCCATGGATGTATTTGTTTCATAGTAGGTTTTGACTTTCCGTGGAGTTAAGGAGTAGATGCAGCGATTTATATAGGAAGGGGGATGAATGGGAAGCAGGAATGAAACAATCAAGAGGAGCTTAAAGACCTTCATTGATTGATCAGTAATGTCTGAAGGTTACGTTTAGTTCAGAGAGAGAACGAATGAGGGAGAAGAAGTGGAGCAGTCGGGGAGGGAGAATTCGTCGGGCTTGGTGAGGTGGGCTTGTTGTGGGCTGTATTAAAATGTTAAGACAGACTAGACAGAGAAACGAAAGCCCAACTTTGATCAGTCAAAACAACAGTACTGGTGTGGCAGATTAAAAGCTCTTGATTGGTCGATTTATTAAACAGATGTGGCATGCCTCTCCATTGAGTATTAAGCCCTTTTAGTATTGTAAGATTGAATCGGGAAGAAGGATTGGTCAATCTTTCTAAGTCGTAACAATTTTATTTCATACTAAAAAGTCCAGATTGTTTAGTTGTCATCAATATATGATATACCAAGTGCTTAGGAACCTCGAAATCATTAAGTACTCTAAGAAAAATTAAAGTCTAACAAATAAGTAAATTGTGTTCAAATATTAAACCAAAGCAACAACGATAGTTGAAAACCAAATAAAGAAAAACTTAGTCGAAGCACAAACTTAGATAAAAAAAAAGAGTAACACTCCAATGCATGCTAGCATTGACTGGGATGAGTGATGGACGCTCTATTATCCAGCAACACGATTAGCTTTTTGTGCTACGTTAGTGTTACTGGTGCTTTCATTTCCCTCATCAGTAAGGTCCCCACAACCTTTCGAAGATACACAGAGATCACTCTCAACTGGGGCTGTTATAGGTGACAGAACCGATGAAGAAAGCACATTTGTAACAGTTATAGACTTAGTCTTCCCTATCAAGTTGTACTAAGATACTTTGACCCTGAACTTTCGTGTTTGACCAATGGTGTCGATTAAAGCTTGGGGAGAGCAGGCATGTCATTGTCGGCACCAATGTTTTCATTAGACTACCATTTATTAAAAAAAAGAGCGAGTATAAATTACTCTAGGTCCATGTATCATCTGAAGCCAACTAACCTCAAAGTAGATGTCAACTTATTCCATAGCATTGTTTCCTGTCAACTCATGACATGCATCAGCAAGTAGTACAAAAAAAGTCTGATTGTTGTTGTTTTCATAGACATATATTTTTGCAAGATACCTGTGATTAAGAGAAAAAAAAGAAGTCAATCGCAGAAAAGAAATAAGAAATTATTGTGGTTAGTACTTTGCAACACCAGTTACTTTTACGTTGGCCATATTTTGGATATTGTACATCAATGAAAAAGGGCTTCTTGTGCCATTAGTTTTACAATCACTGTAGGCAATATAGTATCAAGGAAGCCACGTTTAACATTATCAGTTGTGGCTATGAAGTCAAAAACACCTCTTCAATCGGCTAGAAGAAATTGATTTACATAGACATGCCGCTCATTTTGAGTGAGTTATCTAGAACTTTAATTTTACCTTGGTGGATTCCTGCTTGATATAAGCCTACATTTTCCACAATAGTCATTGTGTCAGCCTTAGTTACCTCCTCCGTAAACAACATCTTAGCAATTTGTCACGAAAATAGGCTGAATGAAAATATATTTTGGCTGTACAAACACTAACCAGTTAATGTAATCGATGGTGGGTGAGACATCTTTGTCTAGGAAAACACGTGAGGATGACATTGAGCTGAGTGCAAGGTTCCATGTTGTTTTTGTAGGTTTAGCCGTAAAAAAATAAACGTCAGCAACACTGATTTAACATAATGCTACATAAACACATAATCAAGATGAAAACATATTAGTTGAAGAGTAAATAAATATACATTACAGTTCAACTTGAACTTGGTAAAATATAAGTAATCAAAGTCAACTATATGATGAACAAAACCTATCAAGCATTGATCCAGTTGCTGCTTCAAGAGCATACTATTTGGCCTTAGGTATGGATTTAATATAAGAGATCAGCGAGACAACCAAAATATCCAAATTGGAGATTTTAAAGTTAAAAGTAGTTTGACTGAGAAAAATCTTCAAGTTAAATATTTAGAATTCTAAAAATCTTGGATGGTCAAATAAGTATACTAGCAGAAACCTTTGCCCAAATTACCGAAAAATCTCTTGTTAAAATTAGGAGTCAGTTGGTTAAGCAAAAGAGATCAATTTTTACCTCCGACACGTTTTGTGTTCACGGTTGTAACTAACAGGACGATGGGAGTATTGGCACATGCTGTAAATTTCTTGGAGAATTCTTTTACAGACAGGTCCCAGAGATAAAATTTCATAACAGGTCCCTTGAAATGATAATCAATGATGGAATTAATCGATCCTGCGGTGAGCCTAGGCTGGAATGCTGGAAGGTGGTTAGAATTAATAGTGCCTTGCATAAATATCGCCTGAAACATAATTCGATGCAATTCAGACTCGAAAAATAGAGAGAACTTTGCTGGAAATATTAAATCATTCGATTATATAGATTGTAATAATATACTTACATTTACATCCACCATGAGCATATCAGCCCACATGAATTCTCCACCGCGCCTGACATTTTTGGCCTCCCAAAAATGCAACAATTTGACCTCAACAGTGGAAGAGCACCTGCTGGACTTCAAATCACAAGAAAAGACTTTGGAGTTAGCAATATCACATAGAAAAGGTATACTAAGAAGGATATAGAAGATGGTTTGGAGAGGAGGAAAGCATACCTTTTTATACCACTAAAAACACCGCTTCTCAGAATATTAACACACATTGAAGTGTAGATCGTGGCTAAAGGAGTTAAGGATCTGGAAGTAGTTTCGTTTGGATTGATGGAAAGAAGGTTAAAGGATGTGAACGAAATCCCAACGAACAGAATCTTCATGCCGACTTAAGCAGACCATGTTGGGATGAAAAACTTATTAGAAATGGAGAAAGTGTTTAAGTGTTTGAAGAGAAGAGATTTTATGAAGAGGAAACTTCTTATTACTTGGATGATTCTTGAAAACTTGGATGATACAAAATGAGAAGAGAGTGGAGGTATTTATAGCCTCCAAAATACAAAATATCTTACATATTTTATTCTTAAATCTAGATAATTCTACTAAAATATCTTGATATTTTTATTCTAATTATCTAGATAATTCTATGAAAATATCTAGATTTTTATCTTAAGGAGGTGGAAGATTTTTCTAGATAAATTCTAGAACTTGGGTCAAATTTGGGCTAACATGATTATTAGATTATTAGCCCAATGATTAACCCAAATCAAGTTTATGTTTCAACACCCTCCCTTAAACTTGATTTGGTTACTCCTAGTAAGCTCCTCATCTTGATAAAGTCTTCACGCTTGAGTGGTTTGGTGAAGATATCAGCTACTTGATCATTTGTCTTCACATAGTCCAATTGCACATCCATCTTGGCAACACATTCTCGGATGTAGTGATAACGAGTATCAATGTGCTTACTTCGATCATGGAAGACTGGATTCTTCGCCAATGCTATTGCCGACTTGTTATCAACAAAGATCTTCGTTGGCTCCTCTTGTGGTAGGCTCAACTCCTTTAGCAAGTTTCGTAACCAAATAGCATGGCAAACACATGAAGTAGCCGCTACGTACTCCGCTTCACAAGTAGAAAGGGTAACAATTGGTTGCTTCTTTGACATCCATGTGAAGGCGGTTTCTCCAATGAAAAACACGAAGCCACTTGTGCTTTTCGGTCATCAACGTCTCCACCCCAGTCACTATCGCTATATCCAAAAAGCTTGTAATCGTCAGAGATAGAGTAATACAAGCCAAAGTTGATTGTACCTTTGATATAGCGTAAGATCCTCTTAGCTGCCTTGAAATGAGTTGTTGTTGGATGCTCCATATATCGACTCACAACTCCAACTGCGTGTAGGATGTCGGGCCTTGTGCAAGTTAGATAACGTAGACTTCCAACTAAGCTCTTAAAAAGTGTTGGATCAACACTCTCTCCTTCTTCTTCTTTTGACAACTTGACTCCACATTCCATTGGTGTGCAAACTGGATTTGAGTCTTCCATCTTGAACTTCTTAAGCACTTCTTTAGCATATCCTTCTTGAGTGATGAAGATTCCATTTTCTTCTTGCTTTACTTCAATGCCAAGGTAGTATGACATTAATCCAATATCAGTCATCTCGAACTCCTTTGTCATCTCCATCTTGAAATCTTCAAACATAATCAGATTGGTGCCAGTGAATATCAAGTCATCCACATACAAGCATGCAATCAATATATCGTTGTTTTGGGTTTTGATATAAAGTGCATGCTCATATGGACACTTGATGAAGTCTTTCTCCTTGAAGTACTTATCAATCCGAGTGTTCCATGCTCTTGGTGCTTGCTTTAATCCATAAAGTGCCTTGTTCAGCCTCAAGACTTTGTCTTCTTCACCTTTGACTATGTAGCCTTGTGGTTGCTCAATGTAGACTTCTTCCTCAAGATCTCCATTTAAGAAGGCAGATTTGACATCCATTTGATGTATCTTCCATCTCATTTGGGCTGCCAATGAAATGATTAGCCTAACTGTTTCTAAACGAGCAACTGGAGCAAATACCTCATCATAGTCGATTCCGGCTCTTTGACTATACCCTTTTGCCACCAGTCTCGCCTTGTATCTTTCAACTTCTCCTTTAGAGTTCTTCTTTGCCTTGTACACCCACTTCACACCTATTGCCTTATGCCCATTAGGAAGTGAAGCCAATTCCCATGTATCATTCTTTTGGATTGACTTGATTTCTTCATCCATTGCACTTTTCCATGACTTCTTTTCTTGAGCTTCTTCAAAGTTCATAGGCTCGCAATCCGCAAAAAGGCAAAATAAAGTGAGATTGTCTTGATTTTCGGTTACCTCATAAATGTCTTGTAGACTTCTAAAACGTGGAGTCCTTTCACTTGAGCTTTCATCCCCTTGAGAACTTGGTGTTGGTGAAGTTGGTGGTGTAGCTGGTTCTTCTCTTGTTTGCTCCAAGTTCTCTTCTTTAAAAGGATGGAAAGAAGTTGTAGTCTTCATTATTTGATCTCCAATCCCATTCTCCTTCTTCGTCAAAGATGACATTCCGACTTATAATTGTCTTCTTTGTTTCAGGATTGTAGAGTTTGTAGCCTTTGGAGTTAGCATCATACCCAATGAAAATGTACTTCTCACTTTTGTCATCTAGTTTGCTCCGCTTCTCGTCTGGAACATGAGCGTGAGAAAGGCTTCCAAAGACTCTTAGGTGTGAGACACCGGGCTTCCTTCCACTCCAAGCTTCTTGTGGTGTCTTTCCAGAAACGCTCTTCGTTGGAGATCGGTTTGATATGTACACCGCACACGCGACTGCTTCTGCCCATAACTCCTTTGGTAGATTCTTACTCTTGAGCATGCTTCTTGCCATCTCAAGAATAGTCCTATTCTTTCTTTCCGCTACTCCATTTTGTTGAGGGGTTCTTGGCACCGTCAATTGTCTTCGAATACCATTATCTTCACAATACTTCAGAAATTCCTTGGACATAAATTCTCCTCCCCGATCGGATCTCATGGTCTTAATCACAAGACCACTTTCCTTCTCAACTTGGGTTTTAAACTTTTTGAAAATTTTCAAACACTTCTGATTTTTCTTTCAAAAAGTAAACCCATGTTTTTCTTGAAAAATCATCAATAAAGAGAAGGAAGTAGTTACTCTTACCAAGTGAGCTTGGTTTGATTGGGCCACATACATCTGTATGTATGAGCTCTAATGGCTTTCTTGCTCTTGTCTCCGACTCCTTTGGAAAACTCATTTTGAATTGCTTTCCAAGTAAACACCCTTCACACACTTGATTTGGATGGTTGATGCAAGGTAATCCTCTCACCATTTGTTTCTTAGAAAGTAGCTCTAAGCCTCCAAAGTTTAGATGCCCAAACCGAAGATGCCAAAGCCATGACTCCTCCTTGTAGCACATCTTGAGACATCGTGCAATGTCATTTTGAATGTTTAGGACAAACATTCTATTGCTTGACATTGGCACTTTTGTGATGAAGTTATTTGCAATATCTCTTAAAGTAAGGTTATTATCCTTTAGTCGAATATCATAACCTTTCTCCAAGAGTTGTCCTAGGCTCAAGATGTTGGTCTTCATGCTTGGAATGTAATAAACATTGGAAATGAATTGATGATCTCCATTCTTCAAGCGGATGAGAATATCACCTTTGCCTTTCACCTCCATCTTCGATTCGTCTCCCAAAGCCACATTGGTTTTCACCGATTCATCAAGCTTCACAAACATGCTTTTGTTACCACACATGTGATTGCTAGCACCACTATCAAGGTACCATCTGCTAACTTCATTTGTCTCATCCTTCTTGTAAGCCATCAATAGCATATCTTCTTCCTTACTCCTTTCTTCAACATAGTTGGACTTCTCTTCAACTCTATTGTTGTTTGGAGTTTTGCATTCAGAAGCATAGTGTCCAAACTTTCCGCATCTATAGCATTTGACGTTTGATTTATCGTACCTTGATTTTGCATTTCCCCTTCCACGACCTCTTGATGAGCTCTCTCCTCTTTGGTTAAAGTTGTCTTCATATGGTCTCCAACCTCGTCCATTTACACCACGACCTCTTCCTCTGAAATGACTGCCACCACGTCTTGGATTATTTCGGCTACTTTCTTCTTTGTGATCAATTCTCATCTTGAGAACTTGCTCAACAATATCCTCTTTCTTCTTCCTCTTTTCTTCATAAGCTTGTAGTGATCCAAGAAGTTGCTCCATCGTCATTGTCTCCAAGTCTTTTGTTTCTTCAATTACGGTAACAATGTGCTCAAATTTTGAATCGAGCGATCTAAGAACTTTCTCCATGATTCTCACCTCATCTAACTTCTCACCATTTCTTTTTAGGTTATTAGTAACCGTCAAGACTCTTGAGAAGTAATCTGAGATGAGTTCTCCTTCCTTCATTTGTAATGACTCAAATTCTCCTCGTAAAGTTTGTAGACGTACCTTCTTAACTTGTTCCGCTCCCTTGTAAGAGGTTTGAAGCTTCTCCCATGCTTCTTTAGATGTCTTTACTCCAGCAACCTTCTCAAATGTATCTTCATCTAAACCTTGATAGATTAGACAGAGAGCTTTCTTGTCTCTCTTTCTTGAATCTCTCAAACCATCTCTTTGAGCTTGAGATAAACCACCATCATTCTCTGGTTCAATGAAGCCTTTCTCAACTATCTCCCATACATCATGTGCTCCTAAGATAGCAATCATCCTTAAACTCCAATTGTCATAGTTGCTCTTTGTGAGCATTGGAATTTGGAAGGAAACACCATTACTTGCCATCTTCAAAATGATCTTGTAGCTCTGATACCACTTTGTTGGAATGAGAAACTTATTAGAAATGGAGAAAGTGTTTAAGTGTTTGAAGAGAAGAGATTTTATGAAGAGGAAACTTCTTATTACTTGGATGATTCTTGAAAACTTGGATGATTCAAAATGAGAAGAGAGTGAAGGTATTTATAGCCTCCAAAATACAAAATATCTTACATATTTTATTCTTAAATCTAGATAATTCTACTAAAATATCTTGATATTTTTATTCTAATTATCTAGATAATTCTATGAAAATATCTAGATTTTTATCTTAAGGAGGTGGAAGATTTTTCTAGATAAATTCTAGAACTTGGGTCAAATTTGGGCTAACATGATTATTAGATTATTAGCTCAATGATTAACCCAAATCAAGTTTATGTTTCTAACAGGCGTCCGTGACCAAGATTTCGATTTCACTCGCCTTGTGGATTTCTTGAAGAAACTGGCAGCAGTGACCGTATGGTGAGCAGTAGCGGTAGCCGTCCCTAGAGATGGCTAAGGTGTCGAGTTTTAGCTCGGAGTTGAGTATGAGGTTGGTGACAAGGAACTGCTCGGCGTGGATGGAGTAGTTAGGAGGGAGACCTGGTAACTCCACGTCGAAGCCTATGAAGACCCGACCCGATGATCCCTTGCCGATGGCTACAAGAGGGGGTTTGGAGGCTATACCTCGAGCGAGTGGTGTAGCCTGCCTGATCAGTGACAGACGGTTTTCGGCAGAGAATGCATCTTGGTTAGTGAGAACGAAACTAAAGGGTTCTGCCTGTGCCATTGTCTCTCTGTCTGATTGTGTTTATGTTAAGAGATGAGAAATAAGTATGAGAAGAAGCATAGTCTTTCTTAACTTATTTATAGTTGCGGACGTGGTGCGTGTGTGTGTTGCGTGCGTAGTGTGAATTGTACTTTTTGTTTACAAAATCATAGGGTTCGCTGTCAAGTAGAAACCAGTATTGCTTACAAAATTCTATTTTGTTCTAAATTTTTTGGTAGATCATTAAAACACCTCTTCAAAATGGTATTTACGTCATTCACACATGACGCCAGAAAACAAACCTAAAAAGTCAATAGGATCGCTGTTAAGAAGATTCATGAACCGTCTATTTTAAAAAAGTGAAGTCGTTAGGGTTACTTTTGTAGTTTAGTAGAAACCAGATAATTGTTGTAATTAAGAGAGTGGTCAAAAATGGCTCAATCAACTCTTATTTAGTAACATTCTGATGGTTGTTTGAATATACAGATTGAAAATTATAAGAGAATCTACTATATTAAAACATAATCCTATTTTTATCTACTTATAAATAGTCTAGGTATAACCATTACATAGATTTTCTATTATTTCTAATTCTACATAACTTAGATATTATTAAATGTATATACTAGCCTAAAATTAAGGAACTAAATAAGTAATCTATTGTTTTTTAAAATAATCAATTCAATTCATATTACACTAAATTTGAATAACTAATTAATTATATTTTATTTACTAATATAAAATAATTATATATGCCTACAACTAGGTATATACGCATCATTTTTTTAGTTTGGATTCGGTTCGGACTTTGAATTACATATTTTATACCGAAGTTTACTTCAAATAAAGAAAAATTCGTTATATAAAATTTTCATCGGAAAATTATCCGCGCTTTAGCGCGGGTTATAATCTAGTTATTCATTACATGCTAGTTCGTGAATTATCCAACTGCTCCGACGTGACGTCCAGAGATTGGAGACATACGGAGAGAAACCTTTACGGTCGAGAAAGGAAACAAGGTTCATTGGGTCGGTGACGACACCATAGGGTTCGTCTATGAGAACGAAGGTTGAGGGACGTGCCATTATCTTTGGATCTTGTGTTCGGGATGTTATGTTGAGAGTGAGAAGTTAAGAAGCAAACTCTTTGACCTATTTATAGGTGAAGTGTTGTGTGCATCAGTGCATGCATATTGAATAAAACTGTACATGTCATTGGTGTTTATGTAATTAACAAACCTAATTTAAAATGGTGATTATGACTTCAGATCTAACGTCGATATGACTCGTGCTGATTCATGAACCATTTTTGAGAAAGAAGTTGTTAGGACTATTTTCGTAGTTTAGTAGAAACTAGATAGCCGTGTAATAAAAAGTGGTGACGTATGGTTCTAGTCATAATCCTTGGTTAGTAACTTTATGATAGTTGAATATATAGATGAAGATATATTCAACTCATTAAAAGATACTAGTTCAAATGTCGGTAGATTATTGCAGTGGTGTTACTCATGTCATTATGGTGTTACTGTCTATTTACGAATACGATTTATAATTCGTGTATAGTGATAATTAATCAAGTCCATGATATACATAACTCTTCACTTAAACTTTGGAAATTGCAAGTTTAACTACTTTAAAATATATATATATTATCTTATCTAGATGTGTTAAAAATGGAGTGATAACGTCGTACGCAGACAACATCACATGCAAATGCACGGTTACAAAGTCTAAACGAGATTGGTCACTATATAAACTATCAAGACTCATGTAACCACTGTAAAAGCAAAGTTACGTTAAAGTAGTTAGAAATACTTTAGAGTAGTTTGGATTGCATAAGAAGTTTGCTTGAAGGTGATGCACTAGTGGTGAAAGTATACTAATTCAATAGGCTTACTTAATCACACTTGCATTGTATGAGTAATTATCAAGACCCATGATGACTCATGAGCGATCTTTAAAGGCAAAAGTAATACGACTAAAATTTGTTATGTAGTAGTAGAAATCAAGTAGATGAGGTGAAGACAAACGAGTAGTGACTTGCATGGCTCAATAGTCTTAAGCACTTGACTAGTAGTTGCATCGTCTACATAAAAAAACTGTTCAATAAAGAAGTTTAAACTCTTCTATCTGAGAGTATTTCATTATTCCACTTTGATATCTCTGCAAATTCAATATTCTGTTATTTTATCATCATTCAAATTAGTATGTATTTAAAGGATAATGGTAGACGTTGATCGTACACCCGGGGGCTATCTTGTTTAGAATCATCTTCACCGTGTCGGCTTGAGGAAAACGCGAGTATCTTCTTTCCACCAGCGCCGCTTTGATGATATTCTCGTACTCTCTGCCTCCTGTAGCCATCACGAAGTGAACCAGCGCGGCTTGTACTGGCCCTAAGCTAGGGATAGACGCCACCGATTCAATGTAGCTTCCACTGTACACATTCCCCTCGCCATCCATCAGCGCCACTCCTGACGGAGCATTGGTGTACGGAGCGAACGATTTGTCCGCCGCCGTTGTAGCCGCGTACTTGAGCTCCTCATATTCTATATCTTCGGGCATGACGTTATTGAAGCGCTCCCGGAGTAGGTCATGGAGATTGGCGTAGCGGCTGAAACTTTGTGGAAGCAACGTATCAAGGGGTATGAAGTCTCTCTGGCCGGTTGGTCTCGTGATCAAGATTTGGATTTCACTCGAGTTGCGGATCTCCTGAAGAAACTGGCAGCACTGACCGCATGGCGTGAAGTAGCTGTAGCCATCATTGGAGATGGCTAAGGAAAGGAGGTTTGGCTCTCGGTTAAGTTTGAGGTTGACGACAAGGAACTGCTCGGCGTGGATGGTGAGATTAAGAGGAAGACCTGGTAACTCCACCTCCATGCCTATGTAGACCCGACCCGAGGATCCGAGGCCGATGGCTATGTGAGGTAGGGGTTTTGAGGTTAAACTTCGAGCGAGTGGTGCCGCCTCCATGATCAGCGGCTCAAGGTTTGACGGAAAGAATGTATCTAATTGGCGAACGAAACTAAAACGCTGTGCCATATTGTCTCTCAGTCTGATTTGCTGTTAAGAGATGAGAAATATAAGTACGAGAACTAACTTATTTATAGGTGTGTGTGTGTGTGTGTTGCGTGCATATTGTGAATTGTACTTTTCAAATGGTGTTTACGTCATTCACATGCACGCTACAAAACAACCTAAAAAGAAATCATAGGATTCGATGTCAAGCAGATTCATGATCCGTCTATTTTTGAAAAGTGAAGTAGTGAGGGTTACTTTTGTAGGTTAGTAGAAACATTCTAATGGTAGTTTGAATATATAAGACCATGATTAAAGGGAATCTTTAGGGGTTTTTTTTTAATGCGTGAGACCCATGAACAGTGTAAGAGTCGGTTACAAAAACTATAAATTAAGAGCATAATTAACCCTAAGAAACCCTTTGGGTTTCTTAGTTTTTTTTTTTTTTAAGTGAACCAATCGCGAATCGACACGTGTCAGTGGGGCCCGTGAACAGTGTAAGAAACTCTTAAAAACCGGTTCTTAGTTTATAATTTTCGTAGCCGATCCTTACACTGTTCATGGGCCCCACGCCTTAAGAAACCCACTTAAGGACTCCCTTTAATCCTGCTCTAAGAACTGGTTTTTATGGGTTTCTTACAGTGTTCACGGGTTCCATTGACATGTGGCGGCTCGCGATTGGTTCACTTGAAAAAAAAAATCTATGGGTTTCTTAGGGTTAATCATGCCCTAAGAGCATGTTTATCCCCACTTCCTAGGTGGATTCTTAAGAGGTGGGACCCACAAAAATGCTAAGAGCACCTCCAATGGTGTTACCCACCATTGAAGTCCTTAACAATAAAGTAAGATTTTTTTTTTTGAATAGTTAAGGATTGTAATCTCAATTTGTTTTCCAGTGGTGTTACCCATTATGGAGTTCTTAGGTTTTTTTTTAAATTTGTAAAACATTTAAATAGAAATTTTTTATTTATTGAAAGATTAAATATAAACTTACAATAATTAAACATTTTCATCATTATTAAACTTGTTCCAAATATTTTCGATTAAATCATATTTCAATTGTTCATACAAGGGAAAATCGCATAAAAAACATTGAAAGTGGCACTCGCTGACACTTTAAACCTTGAACTTTTTCGACTATCACTTTAAACCTCTAAAGTGGCAGTTGTATCACAATAAACCTTCAACTTGGCTAACTTGTACATCAAGCAAAAAGTTGACCTGACAAACAGGTAAACCTGATGATGTGTCAGTTTTTTTTCGAAAATAATTATTATTTAATTAATAAAATAAACAAAAATTAAATAAAAATCAGAAAATTAAATAAAAAATCACATAACTAAAATTAAAAATCAGAAAAAAATAAATAAGTATTATAAAATAATTTAAAAATCATAAAATAAAAAAAATATATTTTAAAAATCAAAAAATAATAATTAAAACAGAGAAAATTAGAAAAATAGAAAAATAAACAAAAAAATCACAAAATTAAAAATTAAAAAATCATAATATTCTCTTTTAAAATCACAAGATTTTTTTTAAATATATCATCTTTGACAATAACAATTCAAATATATCAGTGATGACGATGGTGGTTTCTCACATAATCATTATTAGTGACGTTTTTAACATATTCCTAACGATAGTTTCATCGTTGACCTATCTCTAACGATAGTTTCATCTTTGACATATATACTTTTTAAATGATGATTATGAAAACATCGTTTTTTAATGATGATGTCGAAAATTATCGTTAGAGATATGTCAAAAACGTCATTGTTAATGGTTATATGAGAAACCACCATCATCATCAGTGATATGTTTGAAATTGTTATTGTCAACTATTTGAAACAATAGATAGATCAACGATGATGATGTTTATCACTTAAAAAGTAGATATGTCAAAGATGAAACTATCGTTAGAGATAGGTCAATGATGAAACTATCGTTAGGAATATGTTAAAAACGTCATTGATAATGATTATGTGAGAAACCACCATCGTCATCACTGATATATTTGAATTGTTATTGTCAAAGATTATATATTTAAAAAAATCTTGTGATTTTAAAAGAGAATATTATGATTTTTTAATTTTTAATTTTGTGATTTTTTTGTTTAATTTTCTATTTTTCTAATTTTCTCTATTTTAATTATTATTTTTTGATTTTTAAAATATTTTTTTAAAATTTTATGATTTTTAATTTATTTTATAATACTTATTTAATTTTTTTTTGATTTTTAATTTTAGTTATGTGATTTTTTATTTAATTTTCTGATTTTTATTTAATTTTTGTTTATTTTATTAATTAAATAATAATTATTTTCGAAAAAAAACTGACACATCATCAGGTTTACCTGTTTGACAGGTCAACTTTTTGCTTGATGTACAAGTTAGCCAAGTTGAAGGTTTATTGTGATACAATTGCCACTTTAGAGGTTTAAAGTGATAGTCGAAAAAGTTCAAGGTTTAAAGTGTTAGTGAGTGCCATTTTCAAGGTTTTTTATGCGATTTTCCCGTTCATACAATGTAAACATACAATGATTTTTTTCCACACGAAACACAACTGTGAGCCGCAACAATCGGACGTTGCCACGTCCTTAAGGACCAAGTCCTTAAACCTTTTAATTAAGGACTCGTTCTTAGCTAACTAAATTATAATACTATTATTTTCATTTGTTTTGCCTAAGTTTTCGTGCTAAGAATCAGCTAAGGACTAGCGTTGTGGGTGGTCTAAGAGTCACTTCTTCCTCTTCTTCTGCAAGAGCCATTTCTTAAAGAGCTCTTATACTGTTCACGGGTCCCACAAACACGTGGCGGTTCGCGATTGGTTCATTTTTTTTTTCAAAATAGAAAAAAATAATAATAAAAAGTTACTTATTCATTAAATGCAAGTTTTTTTTTTTTGAAAACTAAATTTGTCTTTTAGGATTGGCTTAGGGAAAATGATACACATATACTTTTGTATGAGTCATTTTTAGGGGTTCCAAAAATTAGTTTTTATCATTTTTATTCATTAAATGCAAGTTCATGCGTCATGAACCGTCTATGTGGTGTTATTCGTATAATGCTACGTAAACTTACTCATGTCTTTGTGGTGTTATTCGATACATATACAATACTATGTAGTTTACTTAATCACACTTATGAATAATTATATCCACTATCAAGACCCATGATGACTCATAAACGATCTTTTTAAGTAAAAGTAGTTCGATTAAATTTTAATGTCTAGTAGTAGAAATTATGTAGATGACGTGAAGCCAAACGAGTAGCAAAACTTGCATGGCTCAAAATAGTCTTAAAGCATTTGACTAGTAGTTGCATCGTCTACATAACATAGATATATGTCACTTTGTGCTCAGCTCTCAACAAACTCTCAACCATTAACCACTTTGAGAAAACCAAATTAACTTCTCTAACTGGTGATTAAATTACTTTTAAATTCTAGCTCTCAGGACGTTAAGGTTTAAGTAATCTTTAAAGTTTAAACAACGATTACTATACGGTATAACCTATAAGAAATATGCATTGGTTTACCGCAAATTTGTCTTTTAGGATTGGCTTAGGGAAAATGATACACATATACTTTTTATGAGTCATTTTTAGGGGTTCCAAAAATTAGTTTTTATCATTTTTAATGAAAAAACTTTTCAGTGGAGAATTTCACTCTTCCAAAATTTTGAGATTATTTCATTATTGCACTTTGATATCTCTGCAAACTCAATATTTTTCCTACTCATTGATGAAGATTCATTCAAATATTATATATATATATATATTTTTTTTTTCTTTTGCAAAACTGACAGAATGGTCATATATATAACACTATCATTTCAGATTCTTAACTTGATCCTCCATAGACAAGAACTAGCTAAGACTGAAACAACACTTTAACGTATGCTTTAATTATTTTCATTCTGATGTTATCCTAAGCTCATACACAAAGTGAATATACTGGCTAAAACCAATTTCAACGGTGTATGAGTAGGAGAAGCAATTCATAAATAATTGACTTTAATAAAAGGTAATATTATGAAGAAAACAAATCATGATAATGTAATTATTATTTTATTATCATTAAATTATAATAACGAAGACAGGTGTCATTGCCCTACCGGGTTAGCTTTGTTTCCCTTACAACATTTTCATATTTCTTATCATCATGTTATAAAATACGCATCAACTATTTTGCAACAACTACGATATATATATATATACTTTTGATTTGGAGGTGTATTCACGTTACGTTTCCAACATTATGCATGGGAACAATGGAAGACATCGAAAAGACACCCGGGGGCTATCTTCTCCATAATCATCTTCGCCGTTTCCACTTGACTAAAACCTGAACGTGTTTCCACCAGCACCACTTGGTCGATCTTCTCGAACTCTCTGCCGCCTGTAAATATCACATAGTTAACCAGCGCGGCTTGTACTGGCCCTAGACTAGGGGTAGACGCCACCGATTCCATGAAGCATCCACCGAACGTATTCCCATCGCAATCCCTCAGCGCCACTCCCGAGGGAGCATTGGTGTACGGCGCATACGACCTGTTCGCCGCCGCTAGAGCCACGCCCCTGATATCGAGATAACGGTTTTGCTGTTGTGGGCTGATATCTATGAGGGTGAGGCCGTTATTGCGCGGCTGGAGAACGTCAGGGGCATGTTCCTGGATGGCTTTGTAAGGGCTGTGAAGTTGCGGAAGGCAACTCCCTAAGGGCACGTGTTGTTCGTTTGGGCCCGTGAAGATCTTGATCTCACTCGCCTTGTGGATTTCCTGAAGAAACTGGCAGCAGTGACCGCATGGCGCGTGGTAGCTGTAGCCATCACTGGAGATGGCTAAGGCATCAAGTTTTGTCTCGTTGTTGAGTATGAGGTGGGCGACAAGGAACTGCTCGGCGTGGATGGAGAAACTTAGAGGCAGACCTGGTAGTTCCACTTCGTAGCCTCCGAAGGCCCGACCCGAGGATCCGAGGCCGAAGGCTACGTGAGGCAGGGGTTTAGAGGTTAGAACTCGTGCGAATGGTGTCACCTCCCTGATCATCGGGTGAAGGTTTACGGAACAGAATCCATCAGGGTAAGTGCGAGCGAACAACACAATGGGCTGTGCCATATTATCTCTCTATCTGATTCCTGTTTATGTTAAGAGATGAGAAAGAAGT